>CM059443.1:65522902-65645924 GCA_030390025.1 Squalus acanthias | reverse complement strand
CCTCCCCCTCTCCCTCCCCCTCTCTCTCACTCTCGCTCTCTCACTCGCACTCTCTCTCACTCTCTCTCACTCTCTCTCACTCTCTCTCACTCTCTCTCACTCTCTCACTCTCTCTCTCTCTCACTCTCTCTCACTCTCACTCTCTCTCTCACTCACTCTCTCTCTCACTCTCTCTCTCACTCTCTCTCTCACTCTCTCTCTCACTCTCACTCACTCACTCACTCACTCACTCACTCACTCTCTCTCTCTCTCTCACTCTCTCACTCTCTCACTCACTCACTCACTCACTCACTCACTCACTCACTCACTCTCTCTCTCTCTCTCTCTCTCTCTCTCTCACTCTCTCACTCTCACTCTCACTCACTCTGTCTCTCTCTCTCTGGTTTAGATGACCTATGAGCTGTGGAAGGAGATTGTGGAGGACTCAGAGAATGAAGTGAAACCACGCCAGGCTGAGATTGGTCGAGTTTTCTTCGTTGACAGAGGTGCTGCAGTGTAACGCAAATTAGTAATGTACAAAACTGAGTAATGAACCTGCGCTGAGAACCTGCAGCTCCGAGTGTCCAATTTCCCAGTGCAGTTTGTCCGGCGGGCGCCATGTTTCCCACCACCTCTATAGAAGGCACTGTCCCTGGCTAGGGGAGAGTTCCACAGGCCGTCCTCTGGTATCTTATTTGGCGACGTTGCTCTGGTTTGAGCCGAGGGGCCGAGTCTCGAAAGACTGCCCACTCACGGTGGGGCGGGCATCGCAGGCAAGGCAGATCCTGAACTCGTCCAACGTCCACACACACACACAACTTACAGAGCACAGAAACAGGCCATTCGGCCCAATGGGTCCATGCCGGTGTTTATGCTCCACCCCTGTCAACATAACCTTCACACACATACACCTTCCAGCAGAAGTCACTGGATAGTGATCAGGAACAGGAAAGCTGGCTGAGTTTCGCTCCTCAGGGGCGCTGAGTGTAGTTGTGATCTGTGTACTATTGCCCTGGCTAAAATCAACAAACTCGGAACAAACCTGCGACCTTCCTGGGTTATATGGCTCCTTACCGGGGTAGGCAGCGCCTTTACCCTCTGAGCCACGAGTGGGATGCAGCTCCCAGGGTAGCTCTACCTGTAAATAGTTAAACCTGTTGTGCTTTATCTGCAGATGTGGATTACGTGACTCCTATGTGTTCGCAAGTTGTGTACGAGGGACTTGTGGACGATGTGTTCAGGATTAAATGCGGTGAGTGAGTCTCTCCACTTTCCTATTTGTTGCATTCCATTGATGGCCGTGAGTTAACAGCGAATGGTAAGATTCAGAATTGACGGTAACTGATGGCAGGCAGAGAGGGACTGGGCAGGGCAGTGGGTCAGACACTGGCTTTCACCTCTGGGGATCGGCACACACTCTGCTTTTTAAAAGATACCAGTTGAGTAAATCAGTACAGGAACATGAGGCGGAAAAGGACAGAAAGAAGGTATTCGAGAGTAGGACACAAACAGAAACAATTACAGGAAGAAAGAGGGTAATTTACTTCAGTTTTGTCTGTGGGCCACACCATGGGTGAGGAGATTCTGCCAGTGAGGGTGACAATCCACCAGGAATTCCACTCCTGATCACTTCCCATTGACTCCTTGCCAGAAAGTGCATGCATGGATATTAGGTAGGGGCAGGATTGAAGTGTAGTCACTGTTGTAATGTAGGAAACGTGGCCGTCATTTTGCTCACAGCAAGCTCCCACCAACAGTAATGTGATGATGACCAGATAATCTGTTTTAGTGATGCTGGTTGAGGGATAAATATTGGCCCCAGGATACCGGGGAGAACTCCCCTGCTCTTCTTCGAAACAGTGGCCGCGGGATCTTTCACATCACCTGAGAGAGAGCATCAGTTTAACGTCTCATCTGAAAGACGGCACCTCCGACAGTGCGGCGCTTCCTCAGTATTGCACTGGGAGTGTCAGCCTAGATTTTGTGCTCCAGTCCCTGGAGTGGGACTTGAACCCACAACCTTCTGACTCAGAGGCGAGAGTGCTGCCCACTGAGCCACTATGTTTGAATAGGCTGTTGACCGCTCACTATCACGGCACACGTAGATGAATAATGGTGACTCAGGCAGGGTACCAGGACTCTCTGCCGAGCAGCGGAGACCCATATCACAGCACAAGTTGGTGTTTTCCGCAGAGGGGAGTAGAGGAAGAACGGGCGACTGAATGTAATTGGTTTTGGAGTGTGCAACTGTTACCCTTCAGACAGGGTTGGAGGGTGGACAGTTCAGCTATCGCCCCTGACGAAGTCCCTCACTTTCACAGTCTGCTGATGTACAGAACAGGCGTGCTTCTCTGGGAAAAGTAACTGTGGAATGTGTTTTGGTGAATTTCAGGGAGTGTCGACTTTGGCTCAGAAGTAACGTCGTCGGATAAGAGTGTGAAAGTGTTGCTGAACTCTCAGGACAAGGTGAGAGAGAGAGAAACCTTTCAATGGTCCTACAATAATCCTGCAATAAAACTAACACAACCTCGACAGACTCAATAACAAACTAGCCATTTGTTCAAACCCTGGGCTGATTTACCTCACAGTAAAGTAAACTGGAAGTTTTACGGTTTAGCAATATTTCCAAAGCTGTGGAACTCCTCACCTCTCTCACCCTTCCTTTCTCCTACAGATATGTGCAACGTGTACAGCCTGACAACTGGCTGACCCTGTCCTATTGGTGCCTATTTCTCACTCGCTGGTTTGTCCCGATTGAATTTTATTGGCCTGGCGGTTTGGGAATGGCTGCTCTTAGTGCTGTTGCTTCACTGATGGACTAATCCTAAATCAGTACGCCAGGATCTGTTGGTATCAGCAACTAGTGACCCACGAGGCTTCACAGTACGCACCTCAGCAGCCCAGAAAGACACCCACACTTGGTGCCACCTAATCATACTTTTCCCCTTCTTGCTCTTTTTAACTTTGGGGTCCTGCAGTAAGGGGATTGGCTCTTCACCCAGGTTTCTCTGTTGTGGAGGGTGGGGATCCCTGTGTTCTTATTGCTCTCCGCATTCACAGAGCCCTGCTCTGAGAGCAAAGGCCGCAGAAAATGCTGTTCTGGATGAGCTAGACGTACCGACCGTGACTGATTATGCAAGAGTTCACTTGGTCACGTACTTACACCGGCTGTGATTCCTCGTGTGGGCGAGAGGGCTGTGCGCACTCGCTGTCTGTGCTTACACCTGGAAGATGGCCACTGGGGTGAGGAAGTGAATGACCGCTGGTACCTATGAAGCAGACCCCCGGCAAGAGTTGCGAATTTTAAGGCTGTTTGAGTTCGATCGGTTAGGTTGGGACATGGGGAAGTGAGTAAAAGGTACCCAAGTGTAGAGCTAGTTTAGGTGTCGGGAAATACTTCATTTGACAGAGAGTCGTCAACTGTTGGAAAAGTTGCCAGCTCATGCAGTGAGTGTGGTTTCGCTGCATATGCTCAAAGGGGAACTGGACAAGGTCCTAACTGTGGCTGACATCACTGTGTATAAAGGATAGATGGCGTATTGGGCAATGTGTCTCTCTGGTCTCCTGGAACTTGTTTGATCGTCTTCGGTGGTCAGAGAGGAATTTCCCAGAGTCTTTCCCTAAATTGACCTGGGGTCTTTTCTCTGCTTTTACCTCTTCCAGGAGATTGTGTCGGGGGGGGGGGCGGTCATGGTGTGCAAAAGTTGCACTATGACAGTACGAGACAGGCGTCGATGATGTTTTCCTGTCTGTTGTTTGTGTAGGTTTCTATTGACGTTCGCAACACACTGACACCTAGAATAGTAATCACTCGTTGAGTTGAAGTATTCAAAAGGGAACTGAATTGATTCCTGATTGAGTGAGGATTGTGGGTTTGAAGAAGGGAAATGGCCATTGGTCCCAAAAGCCGTTCATTTTTGATATCAATCCCATCAATCAATTTTTCCGCCATATCTCTTAATCTCTTCTTTCTCCAGAAACTCATCGAATTGTCTCTTGCACCCGTTTATACTTTATGCTTCAACAGCCTCCCTGACAACGTATTCCATAACTCTAACACCCTTTGGGTGAATAAGGTTGGGTCTTGGATCGGGACTCAATGACCGAGTGAGTTGAATGTGCAATTTTAACTCTCGGCCATCAATTGTCTGTCCTTTGTTTAAACGTTGCTGCTTTTGCAGGTTTTCAAAGAGATTCGGAATGAGCATTTCTCCAACGTGTTTGGGTTCTTGAGCCAGAAAGCAAGAAGGCTCCAGAAACAGTATGACGTGAGTATCAATGGACAAGAGCTCTCATTCATAGTAATACTGTCCCGCGGGACTTTGAGCAGTGTTGGGGTAGTAATTACAGTGGCTGGTGTTCCGACCGAATTACTTTACATGGGTTAACGCCTCGATAGCTCAGTGAGTATATCACCATCCTGTCAAATGCTGAGTGGTGCAGAGCAGGAGATTGCAGTCGAGATTATTGGCCTGTGCTGATCAGAGTTTGGGGCAGCATTCAGCACCATGAGCGCTAGGCAGGCTGGGCTCACTGTCCAGTGACTCTTGCTGGAAGGTGTGTGTCTGTGGAGGTCACGTGAAGACAGGATCAGGCTCAGTAATGGTGCCACTCATGGTTTCAGACTTGCTGACTCTCTGTGTCCAGGTCCATACATGAAGAGGGATCAATTTGGCAGTTACCGTGGCACCATGCCCCAACAACTACTTGTATTTATCTAGCGCCTTAAACACGGTAAAATGCCCTAAGGCGCGTCACAGGAGCGTTATCAAACAAGATTTGACACCGAGCCTCATAAGGCTATATTAGGACGAGGGTGGGGGGAGGTCACAGAGGTAGGTTTTAAGAAGTGTCTTAAAGGAGGAGAGAAAGGTAGAGAGGCGGAGAGGTTTAGGGAGGGAGTTCCAGAGCTTGGGGCCCAGGCAGCTGAAGGCACGGCCACCAATGGTGGAGCGATTAAAATCGGGGATGCGCAGGAGGCCAGAATTGGAGGAGCGCCGATATCTCGGGGGTGGGGGGCGGGTTGCGAGGGGGCGGTTATAGTGCTGGAGGTGGTTACAGAGATAGGGAGGGATTTGAAAACAAGGATGAGGATTTTAAAATGGAGGCGGTGCTGGACCGGGAGCCAATGTAGGTCAGCGAGCACAGTGGGTGATGGGTGCGAGTTACCCCAACAAGAATCAGAGCCTTCAGGAGAGGAGGCGAGAAAATTGGAAAAGAAGAAGGGGACATTTCCATGTGTGAGTGCCATAGACCAGGCCCTGAGTGACTTCTTTTTGCTGTTCCACACAGAAGCGCCAAGGGATGGACATTAAACAGATGAAGGACTTTGTATCTCAGGAACTAAAGAGCTTGAAGCAGGAGCATCGATTACTGAGTCTTCGTAAGTACACGAGAGGCTGGCCTGGAGTCACGTATAGGAACACTGTGCCACAGGTGATTAACTATTGGTGGCACACGTGCACCTGAGTCAGAGCCCTTTCTTTAACTATGGCTCTTTAATGTGCGTTGGGCCCATAACCTAGGGGTTTGGAAGGCCTTTCCTAGGAGTGAGAGACCAGACAGGTATAGTAATGTCACCTGGTGCCATTAATTATTTGGGTATTAAGATTCAAATAAATAATCTAGAAACATCAAAATAATTTATTATTAATTTAAGCCACTAAAAATAATTATTTAAGTCATACCAAGTAAGTCCTAATTTTCTGAGCTGCCTTTAAGCTCCCTTTTTGTGGCCATTTTCTGTCTCTTGACAAGAGTGCCATTAAACACAATTGATGGAAACTACTTTTATTTCAGAACATAGGAATTACGAGATGAGAAAAGACCGAGGTCCATCTATTTCGCCTTCTCCCATCCTGGTAGTCAATGATCCAACGATATTTGAGTTGTTGACTAATCACAGCGATCAATCTCTATCAATGAGTCTACAACAGACCCAGACATGAGGCGAGGAAAACCCCCAGTGGGGGAGAGCTTTGGGAACCAGAGGTCCAAAGTCACCTGCTCCTCCCAAGCACGCTGCACTCCCCACACGTCATGTCTCAAATTACTCAGATACTGGATCCCAAAAATGTTATTTTCTGAAAGAAATCCATCCAATTTGCATTTTGAATGAATCAGTACTAACTACTTCCATTGTCTCCCTCGGGAGCCTGATCCACAGATTGACCACTCGCTCACTGAGATAATGTTTCTGCAGATTAGTTTTGAATTTACCCTCCCTTCAAGCACAGGCCGTATCCTCTGGTCCTACCGTTCTGGACAAGGTGTAAGTAATTTCTGTAGAATCTCAGCGATTAATACTTTTATGCATTTCTTTTTCTCTTAGATATTGGAGCGTGTGAGTCCATTATGAAAAAAAAGACAAAACAGGACTTTCAGGAGCTGCTAAAGTCTGAGCATGGTATGAAGCACAGAGAGTCCCAACCGCTGGGCGGGCAGCTCACTCACTGCAGGCACACAGAGTCCCAACCGCTGGGCGGGCAGCTCACTCACTGCAGGTACAGAGAGTCCCAACCGCTGGGCGGACAGCTCACTCACTGGAGACACACACAGTCCCAACCGCTGGGCGGACAGCTCACTCACTGGAGACACACACAGTCCCAACCGCTGGGCGGACAGCTCACTCACTGCAGACACACACAGAGTCCCAACCGCTGGGCGGGCAGCTCACTCACTGCAGGCACACACAGTCCCAACCGCTGGGCGGGCAGCTCACTCACTGCAGGCACAGAGAGTCCCAACCACTGGGCGGGCAGCTCACTCACTGCAGGCACACACAGTCCCAACCGCTGGGCGGGCAGCTCACTCACTGCAGGCACACACAGTCCCAACCACTGGGCGGGCAGCTCACTCACTGCAGGCACACACAGTCCCAACCACTGGGCGGGCAGCTCACTCACTGGAGACACACACAGTCCCAACCGCTGGGCGGACAGCTCACTCACTGCAGACACACACAGTCCCAACCGCTGGGCGGGCAGCTCACTCACTGCAGACACACACAGTCCCAACCGCTGGGCGGGCAGCTCACTCACTGCAGACACACAGAGTCCCAACCACTGGGCGGACAGCTCACTCACTGCAGACACACACAGTCCCAACCACTGGGCGGACAGCTCACTCACTGCAGACACACACAGTCCCAACCGCTGGGCGGGCAGCTCACTCACTGCAGGCACACACAGTCCCAACCGCTGGGCGGGCAGCTCACTCACTGCAGACACACACAGTCCCAACCACTGGGCGGGCAGCTCACTCACTGCAGACACACACAGTCCCAACCGCTGGGCGGACAGCTCACTCACTGCAGACACACACAGTCCCAACCACTGGGCGGACAGCTCACTCACTGCAGACACACACAGTCCCAACCGCTGGGCGGACAGCTCACTCACTGCAGACACACACACAGTCCCAACCACTGGGCGGACAGCTCACTCACTGCAGACACACACAGTCCCAACCGCTGGGCGGACAGCTCACTCACTGGAGACACACACAGTCCCAACCGCTGGGCGGACAGCTCACTCGCTGCAGACACACACAGTCCCAACCGCTGGACGGGCAGCTCACTCGCTGCAGACACACACAGTCCCAACCGCTGGGCGGGCAGCTCACTCGCTGCAGACGCACACAGTCCCAACCGCTGGGCGGGCAGCTCACTCACTGCAGACACACACACAGTCCCAACCACTGGGCGGGCAGCTCACTCACTGCAGACACACACCCAACCGCTGGGCGGACAGCTCACTCACTGCAGGCACAGAGTCCCAACCGCTGGGCGGGCAGCTCACTCACTGCAGACACACAGAGTCCCAACCGCTGGGCGGGCAGCTCACTCACTGCAGACACACAGAGTCCCAACCGCTGGGCGGGCAGCTCACTCACTGGAGACACACACAGTCCCAACCGCTGGGCGGACAGCTCACTCACTGCAGGCACAGAGTCTCAACCGCTGGGCGGGCAGCTCACTCGCTGCAGACACACACAGTCCCAACCACTGGGCGGGCAGCTCACTCACTGCAGACACACACAGTCCCAACCGCTGGGCGGACAGCTCACTCACTGCAGGCACAGAGTCCCAACCGCTGGGCGGGCAGCTCACTCACTGCAGGCACACACAGTCCCAACCGCTGGGCGGGCAGCTCACTCACTGCAGACACACACAGTCCCAACCACTGGGCGGGCAGCTCACTCACTGGAGACACACACAGTCCCAACCGCTGGGCGGGCAGCTCACTCACTGCAGACACACACAGTCCCAACCGCTGGGCGGGCAGCTCACTCACTGCAGACACACACAGTCCCAACCGCTGGGCGGACAGCTCACTCACTGCAGGCACAGAGTCCCAACCGCTGGGCGGGCAGCTCACTCACTGCAGACACACAGAGTCCCAACCGCTGGGCGGGCAGCTCACTCACTGGCAGACACACAGAGTCTCAACCGCTGGGCGGGCAGCTCACTCACTGCAGGACACACACAGTCCCAACCGCTGGGCGGGCAGCTCACTCGCTGCAGGACAGGTGTTTTGTTACAAATGAAGGAACCTAGGTGAGGGGCCGAGGTCCACAAAGCACCAACAGCGTGGCAAAGAGTAGAAGAGAAGTGAGGCGAATGAGAAAATAGTGATTCGATGTCCCCCCCCGAGCTAGCCTTTTAAAAGCCTGCAGATTGTAAGTGGAAGGCGAGACTGAGGAAGGTGAGGAACTCCACAGTTTGGCGTTTCCTGGGGAAGAGTCAGTTTGAGGAGACAGTGCGATGAATCTTGATTTCTACACAAAAATCATAGAAATTGTGATACAGGAGGAGGCCAAATGTCATCCTGCTGAAGTGATTAATGATACCCTTCGTGTAAAGAGCAAAACTGGGATTTGGAGACAGATTCCACCTATTGGACGTCTGCAGGAATTTCCTTGTGTCGGAAGTTGATAGGTTTGTAAAATTCCAATGACAATATGATAAGACGTATCACAGGAGGGACAACCTCCAGCGCCCGGAGTGTCTCGTTTCAATAGGTAACATTTGGGAGCTGAACAGATGGCAGCAAGGGCCTTTTGTCATATGTCGGTGCCTCTTGCAAGTATGTTTTTGAAGGAGTGTCCCAAAGGCCAACTTGTCTTTTGTTCATTTACCAGTTTTCTGAAGTTCTGTTGTGTGCATTTGGTCAGGGTTCTGTTTACTGACTGACTTTTTCCTCTGCAGCACTATTGGAGGGATTCGAGATCAGAGAGAGCACCAGCTGTATTGAGGAGCACATTAACAGGCAGGTACGTGCACTTGTAGACGTGGTTTGAGATCGCTCAGTCACCCAGTACAGGAGGTACTGAGGTTGAGGTACCTCTGTGCAAACAGAAGTTACGCAGTTGTCGTACAGGCTCAGGAGGTATTGGCTTTGAGTTAGGCTAGTCGGGCAGGCTCCGGAGGTGTTCAGTTTCGGCCAGTCCCTCAGACGGGCACAGGGGTTACTGGGTTGAGTTAGCCCGATAAGACACATATATTAGGAATTATGCTTGGGTACGAGCGAGCGATCAGTATAGCAGACGTAATGGGTATTATTAATTGTGAGTAATCATTGTGCAAAGATATGAGAAAAGTCCCCAGTCAGTAATGAACACGCACCAATACAGGGGAAGGTGCTTTCATCTGGAGACACAGTAAAACTAAACACTGTGAATCTCACAAACACATGTTGGTGGTGTTCATACCTCACAGTAAAATGGCCAGAATGGACTTGTTTTATGGACTATCTGCAATGGTCATTTCCATAGAGCGTACTCTTGGAGGGTGGGCTAAAACTTTGTTAACAATCTCTTCTATAAGATCACTGATTCCCTGATGGTTTGATAGCAAAAGCAGCTAAACAGACCAGGAACGTGCTTTTGGTTACGTCGGATTACATCGGATATACAGCAGAGAAACAGGCCATTCGGCCCAACCAGTCCATGCCGGCGTTTATGGTCCACGCAAGCCTCGTCCCATCTTTCCTCATCTAAATCTATCAGCATAACCCTCTATTCCCTTCTCCCTCATGTGCTTATCTAGCCTCCCCTTAAATGCCTCTATACTATTCGCCTCAACCACTCCCTGTGGTAGCGAGTTCCACATCCTCACCGCTCTCTGGGTAAAGAAGTTTCTTCTGAATTTCCCGATTTGATTTCTTGATTGGGAGGTAAGGAGAAGAAAACTCTTTGGTGATGAATGACAGTCTTCTGATCTTGCTATTTTACATTGCAAAACCTGCACGCCAACATTTCCTGCACAGGTCCAGTTTATTCCTGCTCTCTCCTGACTCATTTTGATCTTTCAGATTTCTCCAATCGAGAGTCTTCGGCTGATGTGTCTTCTTTCCCTGACGGAAAGCGGTGAGTCCAAAACCGTTGAACTCTAAATCATTCCTTAAGTAAGAACTCTGCCAGTATGTACCTTAAAGATCAGTTATCATGAAACTATAAGCTCTGAAAGAATATAGGAACTTTTAGCAGCAGGGGAAGGCTGTTAGGCCCAACAAACACTTCCCTTATTGAGAGACCAATTGCACTTTCCACCCTCCATTCCTCAATTCATTGTCTCTACAAAAGTATCAGCCGTGGCTCAGTGGGTAGCACTCTCGCCTCTGGGTCAGAAGGCTGTGGGTTCAAGTCCCACCCCAGAGACTTGAGCACAAAAATCCAGGCTGACACTCCACTGCAGTGCTGAGGGAGCGCTGCACTGTCGGAGGTGCCGTCTTTCAGATGAGACGTTAAACCGAGGCCCCGTCTGCTCTCTCAGGTGGACATAAAAGATCCCACGGCCACTATTTCGAAGAAGAGCAGAGGAGTTCTCCCCGGTGTCCTGGGCCAATATTTATCCCTCAATCAACATCACTAAAACAGATTATCTGGTCATTATCACATTGCTGTTTGTGGGAGCTTGCTGTGCGCAAATTGGCTGCTACGTTTCCTACAATACAACAGTGACTACACTCCAAAAAGTACTTCATTGGCTGTAAAGTGCTTTGGGACATCCTGAGGTCGTGAAAGGCACTGTAGAAATGCAAGTCTCTCTTTTCACATGTAATTATCTCTTGAAACCATTAATATTGTTCACTTCAATGTCCTTCCCTGGTAGTTTATCCCGCAGCCCTATTACCATCTGTATAAGAAAAAAAGTTCTGCATGACTTCCCATTTTATTCCTAACATCCTAATGTGTAGCTTGTGTCCTCTGGTATTTGTGCCCTTGGCCAGTGTGAATAATTTGCCTGCATTAATTCTCTCCATAATATTGAAAACTTCAAGCTATGTCACCTTGAAGTCTCCTCATTTCCAAAGAAAACAAGCCCAGCTTCATTAACCTTAGCATAACTTAGATGCCTGATACCTGGAGTCACCTCTCTCAAGGGCAATAATATCCTAGTGAGACGATCAGAGCTATATATTCCTTGAGCACCATACACAGTAACATTATAGAGTGGCCTGCCAGTCTACTTGATGGCCCAGGCAAAAGGCACAGTTGAACAGGACAGTGCTGGAGTTTAAATGCTGCCCCTCCGCAGGCTTAAAGGCAAAGTCACCTTCTCTGAGCCATACAGAATAGGCAGGGCCCAGCTTCAGTTGCTGCTCCAATTCCCTGAGGCACCTTGGGTTGCAGAAGGGAAAGTGAGGCAGGGTCCCCGCTCCTGGTCACCGCACAGCGGGAAGTGCACGAGTGTGGACGCCTGGTGTGGACCAGCTCTTGTTCGGCTGTAATGTCTTCCACCATTGCACAGCTCATCGACTTTCACTATTGAATCATGGCTAATGGCCACATAAGTGAGGAACCAGGATACAAGTGCCACCTGTGGCAGTGCGCCCCGGGTAAGGCAGCCAACACCTACAGCGGCGGGTGGGGAACGTTAAAATACTAACGAGAAACCATTGAACGCAGAAATACAAACAGAAAATGCTACAACCACACAACAGGTCCGTCAGCATCTGAAAAGAAAAAAAAGGCAGGTTAATCTTTCAGCTGGAGACCATGTTCAAATCATAGATTCTTACAGCACAGAAGGAGCCCATTCGGCCCATCGTGCCTGTGCCGGCTCTTTGAACGAGCTCTCCAATTAGTTCCACTCCCCGCCCCCCCCCCCCTGCTCTTTCCCCAGAGCCCTGCTAATTTTTCCCTTTCAAGTATTTATCCAATTCGCTTTTGAAAGTTACTATTGAATCTGCTCCCACTGCCCTTTCAGGCAGCGCGTTCCAGATCACAACAACTTGCTACGTAAAAACACTTCTCCTCATCTACCCCCCACCCTGGTTCTTTCACCAATTATCTTGAATCTGTGTCCTCTGGTTACTGACCCTCCTACCACTGGAAACAGATTCTCTCTATTTACTCTATCAAAACCCCTTATAATTTTGAACACCTCTATTAAATCTCCCCTTAACCGTCTCTGCTCTAAGGAGCTGGATCTTTTCTCTAACGAAGGATCTTTTCCTGAAGCATTACCCTGACTTTTCTCTTTATAGAAGCTGACAGGCCCACTATGTACTGCCACACGTTCTGTCTTTATTTCAGATTTTCAGCATTTGTGATTTTTTTTTCTGCTCACCATCTCGTGTGTTTGTATTTCTTGTTATTTCCCCTCAGGTCTGATTTCCAAGGATTATCGTTCATTGAAAACTCAGTATCTGCAGGTAAGCAAAGGAAGATGTCACTGTTACAGCAGTGATCGTGAGTCGGAGCCCTTTGGATTTATTTAGTTTTGGGCTGGGGGCAACATTGGGACGATGGTGGGCCTTCTCCCTCCAGTCCTACCACTCGAGTGTCGGCCTGGATTATGTGCTGAAGTCTCTGGAGTGGGACTTGAACCCACAACCTTCTGACTCAGAGGCCAGAGTGAGTGCTACCCACTGAGCCATTTTTGATGCTAGGGGTTGAGGGAGGAATGTTACCCAGGACATTGCAACTTTGTGTTTGGTCATCTGCCCTTCCTCAGTGACTGGGAAGGACCTTACAACAATGGGAGAAACTGCTCTGTATCAGGAGGGGAAGAGAGAGGGAGCGGGAGGAGCGGAGGGAGGATGGGGGGAGAGAGAGAGAGAGCGGGGTTGGGGAAAGAGGGAGGATGGGGCAGAGAGAGAGCGGGAGGGGGAAAGAGGGAGGATGGGGCAGAGAGAGAGGGCGGGAGGGGGAAAGAGGGAGGATGGGGCAGAGAGAGGGCGGGAGGGGGAAGAGGGAGGGGGCAGAGAGAGGGCGGGAGGGGGGAAAGAGAGGATGGGGCAGAGAGAGAGAGGGCGGGAGGGGGAAAGAGGGAGGATGGGACAGAGAGAGAGAGGGCGGGAGGGGGAAAGAGGGAGGATGGGGCCGAGAGAGAGGGCAGGAGGGAGGAAAGAGGGAGGATGGGGCAGAGAGAGGGCGGGAGGGAGGAAAGAGGGAGGATGGGGCAGAGAGAGAGAGAGAGAGGGGGAAAGAGGGAGGATGGGGCAGAGAGAGAGAGGGTGGGAGGGAGGAAGAGGGAGGATGGGGCAGAGAGAGAGAGGGCGGGGTTGGGGGAAGAGGGAGGATGGGGCAGAGAGAGAGAGGGCGGGGTTGGGGGAAGAGGACGGAGGGGGATCGGCTCAGCCCACCCGCACCCAGAAAAGATGGAGGTCTCTGCCTCTGCAGCACATTTGCCTTTCCTGCAGAAGAGATGATGGGAAAACATCCCCTTACAGGTGCTCCTCAGTTCTTGGGAGACATTAGTGCTGTATATATTATATAGTGCTGTAAAGGGGTGCAGTAGAATCTGCTGGAGGTGATCATGCTGATGTCGTGCTTCACTCGCAATTGTCAAAAGCTTCACTTTTGCTCTAAGTGCCACTAACATGGATGTACTCATCACTGTGCAGGGCAGCCCATTCATTCACTCATGGTTAACTGATGCATTAAACAAAGGGTGAAATTGACATCCACACCCTGATTGATCGATACATTGTCTACCCAACGATGAAATTGACAGTGTGATCTGACACATGATCCAGGCTTAATGTGATCAAAGCAAACGGTGATATTTACTCTACAACTGACCTCGGCCGCCATCCATTATTGATCACCCTGACATGCTGTAAACGCACATCAGCTCACCGGGTACCTGACCAACGTGTCTTCATTGAATACCATGACGCTGTCGATTCTGCAATTCCTGATTTTATGAATTGGGACTTGGTCTGTGAATGGCGATTCATGAATGGGGACCTTTAGGATTGTGGGGGATCTGACTTCTGCTGTCATGTTCTGGCAGATCACTGTATCCGATTGAACAGTATCCGATTATACTCTAAGTATTTCCACTTAAAGCTTTAGGGGGTTGTTGACGAGTGTATCTTTACTGCATGTTTTTATTACGGATCGTGTGCAATACATCCAACAGCGATTAACAGCCTGTTTCCTTTTGGCTCTCTGCTGGTGTTCACTGTCTTGATCTGTAATTCCAGAGTTACGGTTATGAGCACATCCTAACATTCGCCAACCTGAAACAGATCGGACTGCTGACAGAACAGCAGCCAGGAGAGACCCTGACTGCAGTGGAGAGCACCATGGGGAAACTCGTGACCGACAAAGCAGTCGGTAAGGAGCCAGTGGAAACATGAAGTCATGATATATTAAGACGTTAGGAGTTTTTTTTGTGTCGTACATCGTGTTCGACCCAGGCAAGGCTATAACCGTGTCATAATGGGACAATGAAAGGTGCACCAGATTCTTGAAAACTGAAATTTTCATCGCATCAAAAAAAGAGTATGGTTCCTTCCCCATCATTTTTTAAAACTGTTTCCCTGATGGTTCAGTTTGTAAGCACGCCGCCCAGTGTGGAACTGACCCATACAGACCAGTGAATCCTTTGGACCGTGTTGGGTTTGCCAACCTCAGCTGTGGCAGAGGAGGATGTGTTACAGGACAGTGGCTTCCTGTTTCTTACGGTGTCAGCTGTTGGTAGCACTCTTGCCTCTTGAGTCATTTGGTCGTGGGTTCCAGTCCCACTCCAGAGACTTGAGCCCATCATCTAGGCCAATAATCCAGTGCAGTACTGAGGCAGTCAGAGGTGCCGTCAGATGAGACGTTAAACCGAGGCCCCGTCTGCCCTCTCAGGTGGATGTAAACGATCCCACTATTTCGAAGAAGAGCAGTGGAGTTATCCCCGGTGTCCTGGGGCCAATATTTATCCTTCAACCAACATCACTAAAACAGATTATCTGGTCATTATCGCATTGTTGATTGTGGGAGCTTGCTGTGCGCATTATGGCTGCCCCGTTTCCTACATTACAACAGTGACTACACTTCAAAAGTGCTTCATTGGCTGTAAAACGTTTTGGGACGTCCTGCGGTTGTGAAAGGAGCTATATAAATGCAGGTTCTTTCTTTTTTTTTGTCCAATGCATACATGTGGAAGTGGGGTGAGGACAGGGTTGGGCTTGTCCATGATGCGTCCCAGGATGAAATAACCTGCCAACTCTCACTATCTGGGCTCACTCAAGCAGAATGAGCACTTGGGCAAGAGATCAGAGGGCACATGGTGTCCATGGAACTGTATCCCAGCAAAAGTCAGCACCTTCAGGAAAAGTGGGAGAAAATCTGGGGTGCGCGGGAGGAAGATCGGTAATATAAATTCTTCTACTAGTTTTCACTCTTAATGCACTCCCTGGACTTCCGTCTCCTTGGCTGTGAAGTTCTCTCCCGCCAATGCTGACCGTGACTGCTAAGCTGTGTATGGCACAAGCTTGATACAGCTCTCCTCACGGCCTGTGGCACCGTGCACTGCAGCTCTGCCTCCGAGTCCCGTTTCCACTGCCTGGATATTGCTGGTTTATCTGTCTCGTGATTTTATATAATTAAATAGGAACATGGGAACAGGAGTAGGGCATTTAGCCCCTCGAGCCTGTTCCGCCATTCATTGAGATCATGGCTGATCTGTGACCTAACTCCATAAACCCGCCTTTGGCCCATATCCCTTAATACCTTTGGTTAACAATTTTAAATCTGAGATTGATAGATTTTTAACAATTGATCGAGCATCAGTTGCCATTTGTGAAAGAGAGTTCTAAACTTTTACCACCCTTTGTGTGTAGAAGTGTTTCCTAATTTCACTCCTGAAAGGTCTGGCTCTAATTTTTAGACTCTGCCCCCTAGTCCCTGAATCCCCAACCAGCGGAAATAGTTTCTCTCAATCTACCCTATCTGTTCCCTTAATATCTTGAAAACTTTGATCAAATCACCCCTTAACCTTCTAAATTCTATGGACTACAACCCTAATTTGTGTAATCGCTCCTCGTAATTTAACCCTTGGAGCCCAGGTATCACTCTGGTAAACCTGCGCTGCACTCCCTCCAAGGCCAATATATCCTTCCTAAGGTGTGGTGCCCAGAACTGCTCACAGTGCTCCAGGTGTGGTCTAACCAGGGCTTTGTTTAGCTGCATCACGACTTATACCCCCTTGTATTCTAGTCCTCTAATTGAACTATGAATCATTTATTTTCAGGGAAGTTGACTGATGCCTTTTCATCCCTGGCCAGGAAAAGCCATTTCCGAGCGTTGAGCAAACGACTGAACCTGGTAAGCACTGGAACGAACAGCACGTGCGATTTGGGACAAAATGCACAAGCTCCCCTGATGTCTCCCGGGATAAGTGCTCCACCCAGTGTGGAACTGACCGATACTCAGCAGGAGGGCCCCCGGTTCACTTTGTGCTGAATTGGCTGATAGTTTAGCACAGTGTCCCTAGGTTGGGGATGTGGGGGTGTCACTGATCACGATTCAGTGGCTGCAGCTGGATAGTACAGGTGAGGACCGGATTCGGCTCGCTCGTGATGCTTCCCATGGTGAAACGGCATTACCATCGCCGAATCCCCCACCATCAACATCCTGGGGGTCACCATTGACCAGAAACTTAACTGGACCAGCCTCACAAATACTGTGGCAACAAGAGCAGGTCAGAGGCTGGGTATTCTGCGGCGAGTGTCTCACCTCCTGACTCCCCAAAGCCTTTCCACCATCCACAAGGCACAAGTCAGGAGTGTGATGGAATACTCTCCACTTGCCTGGATGAGTGCAGCTCCAACAACACTCAAGCAGCTCGACACCATACAGGACAAAGCAGCCCGCTTGATCGGCACCCCATCCACCACCTTAAACATTCACTCCCCCCACCACCGGCGTGCCGTGGCTGCAGTGTGTACCATCTACAAGATGCACTGCAGCAACTCGCCAAGGCTTCTTCGGCAGCACCTCCCAAACCCGCGACCTCTACCACCTAGAAGGACAAGGGCAGCAGGCGCATGGGAACACCATCACCTCCAAGTTCCCCTCCAAGTTACACACCATCCTGACTTGGAAATATATCGGCCGTTCCTTCATCGTCGCTGGGTCAAAATCCTGGAACTCCCTCCCTAACAGCACTGTGGGAGCACCTTCACCACACGGACTGCAGCGGTTCAAGAAGGCGGCTCACCACCACCTTCTCAAGGGCAATTAGGGATGGGCAATAAATGCAGGCCTTGCCAGCGACGCCCACATTCCACAAACGAATTAAAAAAAATAGTCTCAATGTGGTTAGTTGTCTCCTTAAGAGATTGAGTGGGTTGAGCAGAGTCGATGACGGGGCAAATTGTAGGGAGCATTGAGAGCAGAATGACCGTCTCCCACTCTGTACTTTGATATTTTATACCTGCTTCAGACTCAGGCAACAAGCACTAAGTAGTGTGGCAGTTATTGCATCTATAAGCTTGTTTGTTTAGCCATTTTAATGAATTAATTTATCGTGCCGGCTGTTCAGACCACTGCTCTTTCACACTGCGGGAAATCCACCTCGCACCCCTGCTCTTTCACACTGCGGGAAATCCACCTCGCACCCCTGCTCTTTCAACGCAGACGCGTTGGGCCAAATAGCATCTTCCTGTGCTGTACTATTCTATGATTTATCTGTTTTCCGTACCATAGCACTCAGCATCTTCTCCCATCCCTTTACAGATCCCCCGCACAGAGGAAGAGTATGATCTGAAGGTGCCACGGGACATGGCCTATGTATTTAGCGGTGCATACATTCCACTGAGCTGCAAGATTATAGAGCAGGTGGGTTCTTCGCAATCTGTGACATGGCGGGGCAGTCCTTATGCATCTAAACGGCGAGGAGAATAAACCCATCTTGTCTCATACACATGGGGGGCTAAACTGTGAGAGCCTTTTGTTCTATTTAATTAAATTTGTATGAAGCTATGTATCTTGAAATATTTAAATGTATTTCTTTGGTTGTTGTGGTTTAGTTTGTTAGGCATAAATATATTTCCTGAATTTTGACTGGTTATCAACAGTAAGCACGGGTTGTAAGAAAAAGAACCTTTTACTAGTGTGTGTGTGTCTTTGTATTTGTGTCTCTGATAGTCTCCTGCTGCATTGCTGTGCCACACTCATTCTCAGCTTAGACACTCAGTGCTTCAAACTCTGGTCTGTTGTGCAGTACCCCCCCCCCGCCACCCTCCCCTTGCTCCACCATCAGTGCCAATGCCTCAGACACCACATCGCTCCATCTCGGTACATCTCTCCCCCCTCCTTCAGAAACCTCTGCCTAACTCTGACCTTGCGTTTAGTCACTTCCTCCACTTCTCTTAACTCCTGACCAGTGTTTCTTTTCCCCCCTTTTATGCTGATCCTTGGGACATTTTGCTGTGCTACAGGTGCTATATAAATGCAGGTTGCGCACTCTTCTCTGATCCATGTTCAGTGCAACATCTGATTGTATTCTGTCAGGTGCTGGAGCGTGACAGCTGGGCAGGAATGGAGGAGGTGTCACGGTTACTGAACAGCAATGAATTCATCACTATTGGTAAGTTTTTGAGTCGCTCACGGTGGTGTTCTCTCCAGAGTGCGCTACGCTGTTGCTTTGGTTTTTGTTCGCCTCGCATTGTGGTCTCATCTAAAGGTGCTGACGGCTACTGTGCAGTTTCATGGCCTTTGGTAGCCATCTCTTCTTAGGCAGTCCCTCGGAACCGAGGATGACTTGCTTCCACATTAAAAATGAGTTCTGAGGTGACTGATGAGTCCAATGCGGGACCTACAGTCTCTGTCACAGATGGGGCAGACGGTGGTTGAAGGGGCGGGCGGGTGGGGTGCTTGGGTTGATGTGCGCTCCTTCCGCTGTCTGCGCTTGGCTTCCGCTTGCTCCTGGCGAAGAGACGCGAGGTGTTCGGTGCCTTCCCGGATGCTTCTCCTCCACTTTGTGCGGTCTCGGGCCAGGGATTCCCAGGTGTCGGTGGGGATGTTGCACTTTTTCAAGGAGGCTTTGAGGGTGTCCTTGAAGCGTTTCCTCTGCCCACCTGGGGCTCTCTTGCCGTGTCGGAGCTCCGAGTAGAGCGCTTGTTTTGGGAGTCTCGTATCGGGCATGCGGACGATGTGACCCGTCCATCGGAGCTGATCGAGTGTGGTCAAAGCTTCGATGCTGGGGATGTTGGCCTGAGCGAGAACACTGATGTTGGTACGCCTATCCTGCCAATGGGTTTGCAGGATCTTGTGGAGGCAGCGTTGGTGGTACCTCTCCAGTGATTTGAGGTGACTGCTGTACATGGTCCATGTCTCTGAGGCATCCTTGCTGATTCTTCATTTACGGCCAGAGAGTTGTTGACAAGCTATTTGACTGGTGAGGGATAGGATTGGGCTTGGCTGGGTGCCCTCTAGAAGAGAGTAACCTGCTACAACTCTCTATTGGGGGCCCATGCATAAAGAATGGTCACTTGTGTGAGGTACTGGCGGGCAATGTTCCTTTTAATTTTTTTTTTCCTGTGCGCGGTCCCTTTAAATTAGCTGCGCGGCATCTTCCAGCAGCTTGTGAGCGACCGCGGGCGGGACCTCCCGATTGATGCGCAGTCGCACACCCTTGGGGGGAACATTGAAGGCGGGTGACTGCTCCTGTGGATACTGTACAGAATCAAGAACAGTGTTTTCGGGAGATGTTACGGGGTGGTGGGAAAAGAAAAAAAAAAGGGACCAAAAAAGAATCGTACTTTGTAACTGTAACATCTTATGGCCTAATCCCATGTTGCTGTTCTGTCGGTGATGTCTGAAGTGCTGTCCATGTTTTTTTTCTAGAAAGATCCACGGAGGCAGCGTCCTGTTGCAGTGCGCAGAGAGTCATTCTTGTGGTATTTCTCGGGGGCTGCACTTTCTCTGAAATTGCAGCGCTGAGGTTCCTGGGCAGAGAGAAAGGTAACGAGAATCAGCTTGGGTCAGTAAATGCCCAAGCCTTTCCCCAGCTTCTTCTGTCGACGTTACCCCGCGATGGTTCCCGTGAAGCTGCGGTTTAGATGCGTATTTGAAATAACGTCAATGAAAGAGGGGCTGCACTTGTGTAATGGCAAAATAAAAAGGTTGGAGAAATGAGAGCTGTGAAGATGGGAAAGAAACACAGTTCGGGCTTGGATTGTCACCAAGACCGATGGCTGAGCTCTCCCGGTGGCTCTGTGGGAGAATGCACCACCCAGTGTGGTACTGAACACTAGGACTAGAAGCTCCTGGATTCAATCTCTGGTCTGTACTGAATTAACTCATTTCAGCCAGGACTGTAGATGGGGCGATACAATTGACTGTTTCCAGTGGCAGAAGGGTCGGTCACCAGAGGGCACAGATTTAAGGTGATTGGCAAAAGAACCAGAGGGGAGATGAGGAAATGTTTTTTTTTAACGCAGCGAGTTGTTATGATCCGGAAGGCGCTGCCTGAAAGGGCGGTGGAAGCAGATTCAATAGTAACTTTCAAAAGAGAGAAGTCGCACAACACCTGATGAAGGAGCAGCGCTCCGAAAGCTTGTGATTTCAAATAAAGCTGTTGGACTATAACCTGGTGTTGTGCGACTTCTCACTTTTGTCCACCCCAGTTCAACACCGGCATCTCCGCATCATGGCAACTTTCAAAAGGGAATTGGATAAATATTTGAAGGGGAAAAAATTTGCAGGGCTATGGGGAAAGTGCAGGGGAGTGGGATTAATTGGATCGCTCTACCAAAGAGGCACAATGGGCTGAATGGCCTCCGTCTGTGCTGAATCATTCTATGATCACTGTGCCTGGGCGAGGGAGGGTGAAGAAACAGAATCACCCCGGGCTCCCAATCCTGATTGCTCTCCAGAATCCCCTGCTGGAACATTGCGAGTGTGTGGATGCTGGGTCAGGGCAGGGCAGGGCGGGGCAGGCAGGTCAGGGCAGGGCGGGGCGGGGCAGGGCAGGGCAGGGCAGGGCAGGCTTGGTTGTGATCCCCTGCTCCCACGGTCGATAGCCTGTCAACGCTCACTATCTAAGCTCATGCGTGAAGCACGGACATTTGGACAAGGTACCAGAGGGCAGCCTGCCCCCGTGGAACTGCACCCCAACATGACTCAATCACTTCGGGAGAGGAGGAAGGGAGGGAGATCAAAATGCCATTTCACACAGTTGCACGTCGACAGGGGAACTATATTTGACTCCAGCCAAAATTGGTTAATTTCTGTTTTTTTTCCCCACAGGATACAAGTTTGTTTTTGTTACCACAGCCATCACAAACAGTTCTCGGATGCTGGAATCTTTGTTAGAAACACGTTCGTGAAAATGCATCAGCCTCCTCCCAGCAACAGATCTGCAGAGGGCAAGGACAGAGAGAGATGGAGCAAGCTGTACCAACTTAAACCTAGCAGATAAGACAAAAGAGAAGCTTGCCTCGACCCCATTGTAAACCAACTGACTGGAGTCTGATAGTGAAAAGTGAGTGCTGGTACCTCACTAACTTCTGAAGAAGCTACGGGCGCGTTCTGAAATTTAAACCTTCGCCCGTGGCCAAGTATTTTTGGAGGTATTGAGCCTATAAAATGGCAGTGTGCAAGTGTGATTAGTGAGCTGGCTCTAAGGAGCTCCATTTCTTGATTGGTTGGCCGAGGAATTTTGCTGTGGATGTAACTCATATTTGGGGACGGGCAGAATGGATTCCAGCTCAAGAGGCAGAAGCAAAGAACGTGCAAGACATTGGCCTCGGCTAAAGCCCGAGAGAGCTGGATTCACATTGCACTCGGACAGTTTTTAGAAGAAAACTTGAGTTTGGAGATTAGAAGGAAAGAACGTGTGTTTATACAGCGCCTTTCACATCCCCGGGACGTCCCAAAGCGCTTTACAGACAATGATCTACTTTCGAAGTGTAGTCACTGCTGCCCTCTCAGGCAAATGTGGCAGCCAATTTGTGCACAGCAAGCTCCCACAAATAGCAATGAGATAATGACCAGATAATTTGTTTTTGGTGTTGGTTGAGGGATAAATGTTGGCCAGGGCACCGGGGAGAACTCCTCTGATTTTCTTTGAATAGTGGCCATGGGATTTTTTTTTTGCATCCACCTGAGAGAGCAGACGGGGCCTCGGTTTAATGTCTCATCCAAAAGATGGCACCTCCAACAGTGCAGCGCTCCCTCCGTACTGCACTGTATTGTTGGCCTTGATTATGTGTTGAAGTCCTGAAGTGGGGCTTGAACCCACAACCTTCTGACTCAAGAGGTGCTGCCACTGAGCCAAGATGACAGCCTAAATTAGGCTGCACTGGGACTGGGGGAGACGGGGAAGAGAGGGGATGCTATGGAATCTAATACACTTGGTCTGAAGTCTTCACTTAACATGCTCCCTACAATTTGCCCCATCATCGACTCTGCCCAACCCGCTCAATCTCTTAAGGGAGATGACTAACCACATTGAGGCTATTTCACCATGGGAAGCATCACAATTGAGCCGACTCCTGTCCTCACCAGTGTTCCCGCTAAGCTGTGCGCGCGGCAGCACGGTAATCTGAAAGGTCCCGCACTCACTTGCTTTTACACTGTAAATA
Organism: Squalus acanthias; assembly: GCA_030390025.1. Lineage (NCBI taxonomy): Eukaryota > Metazoa > Chordata > Chondrichthyes > Squaliformes > Squalidae > Squalus > Squalus acanthias. The sequence goes on along the minus strand of CM059443.1, from coordinate 65,623,128 downwards.
CCGCGCATGTGCAGAAATTTAAAGGGACCGTGCATTAAAAGAAAAAGACCGCACAGAACAAAGTGCAGCTCACAGGGAACATTGGTCCTCACCTGTACGTTCGTAAATTCAGCCCCCCCCCCCGCCCCAAGAACTGTCTAAGTACAATGTGTGAAGTCAGCTGTCTCCGGTTAAACCGTAATTCTCTTAAAAGAACAAATCCTGAATAAGGTTCTCAGTGAGTTTCCCATTTCATGTGGTGTTACTCTGATCTTTTGCATAGTTCTGAATATAAGCTGCTTATTAAAATTGGTATCTCCAGTATACACAAAACACATGAAATCTTAATCTCCCTGATATTAACATGCAATTTATCTTTCATGTTTATAAAAATGTGCTGGACTTTTTATAGTAACAACTATAAGGGGTGACCTCGGAATTTAAAAAAGAATGAACAAATATTAAGCCGAATCAGAAATGACAAGACAGGGAGGCCGTTTGTTCCATCTCACCAGTGCTCTTCAACTGAAGCGATTTAATCTAATTCCATTTCCCCGCCCCTTCCTCATATACTTTTACATTCCTCCTTTTCAAATTCTTACCCAATTTGCTTTTAAACGCCAAAAGTGCAGCTACTTCAGTAGTTAAAATGTCAAAAGGCCTATTTTGAATTGGACTATTGCCGGTTACGCTAAGACGTGACTTAAGTACAACCAACAAAATGTATTATCGGTAATATTTGAAAGTTTCAGTTTGAAGGATGTGAAAGGCCACCTGCTGTTAGCTTTAGAACTGTGAAATTGTGTCTTGCACTGAACTGTCTGTTTATGTACATAATGTGTAATAAATCTATTTAAAGAAAAACGTGTTTGTATGTATGCTCGATTGAGGCTAACATTTGAAATTCAGTTTGTTTTGTACACTTTAGGGGTTTTTCCCCCTGTCCTAAAGGCACTGAGTGTGAACAGGCTGTTCAGCTGTGTGCACATCCTGCCTGATTTTTACCCTCTCCCTAGCAGATGTCTCGGTCTAACGACTCATCCGAAAGACGGCAGCTCCGACAGATGAAGCACTCCCTCAGTAATGCACTGGAGCATCAGCCTGGATTATGTACGCAAGTCCTTAGAGTGGGGCTTGAACCCACAGTTTTCTGACTCCGAGGCAAGAGTGCTACCAACTGAGCTGATGGAGCTTAGATGTCCCCCCTCCAGACTGTAGCTGCCGAACATTTCTGTGGGTGCTGGCTGCCCGCCAATATCTCACCGTAGTGGTCATTCTTCAAGTAGGAGCCAAGACCATGACTGTTGGGAGGCTGTTCGACTGTGATGGCCCTCGCATCACTAGCAATACAAACAACATCAATTTTATATACACAGAAAAGTTTTATGATGCATCTGTCATACTGCAGAAGACATATTAAAGACGTCAACAAATCACAATTGAACATTCTTTTTTCAGAAAAGTAAATGGAGAAAGCTAAACATTTCCTGTTGGTTTCCCTGGCCTGGAGATAACCTGACCTCTCCCTGAGAAGATGGGCTAAACACCTACCAATCTGGAGAATCTTCCATAAACAACAGTAATTAGTCTCGAGTTGACCTCGGAATGTGCCTATGGAATATTTAACTGGTCGAATTAAGAGAACAAGTTAGGGTTGTGACCAAATAATTTGTCGAGACTCACACTTCCAGTATTTAAAAATTCATCTTTTTCTATTAATTTCAGCAATTTTTTTTTCATTCATTGATGGGATATTGTGGGCATCGCTGGCAAAGCCAGCATTTATTGCCCATCCCTAATTGCCCTTGAGAAGGTGGTGGTGAGCTGCCATTTCAGAGGGCAGTTAAGAGTCAATCACATTGCTGTGGGTCTGGAGTCACATGTAGGCTAGACCAGGTAAGGACGGTGGGTTTTTACGACAATCCAGTAGTTTCATGGTCAGCTTTTTATTCCAGATTTATTTAATTATTTGAATTTAAATTCCCCCAGCTGCTGGAGTGGGATTTGAACTCATGTTTCACAGATCACTAGTCGAGTAACATAACCACTACACTACCGTACCCCGTCACAGACTGGTTGTGTTTGCACCACTCTGACCATTGTAATACAATTTTTACAAGTTCTAATTTTGCACGTTTCTATGAATTATTTTGCATGTCTGTAAACACATGTATAATGTGATAGCAAAATACTGCGGATGCTGGAAATCTGAAATAACAACAGAAAACGCTGGAAAAACTCAGCAGGCCAGGCAGCATCCGTGGAGAGAGAAAGAGAGTTAACGTTTCAGGTCGATGACCTTTCGTCAGAACTGTGAAGAGCCGGAAATCAAATAGATTTAAGGCCAGAGTAAAGCTGGGAAAAGGGGGAGGGGATAAAAGAACAAAGGGGGAGATGAAGAGACATTAAGAGATATGCAAGGCTAGAGGTGGTGTTAATGTGACAGATTAAGGCTGAAAGAAGTGTGAAATCCACTGGCAGAATGAAGGACAGCTGCCAGCTTCTAGGAGGAAAAAAAAGGTGGGGGGGGCAAATAATGTATAATGTATCCAACTTCTCTCTGTTGTAACCTTTCTTGTCTCAAGTTCATCGATACTACTACCGTCATTGCTCCTCTGAAATTTCCTCGTGTTCCTCTTACACTAAATAGTCTGTTCTACACAGTCTTCCTCCTCTCTGCAACCTCATTGTGTTGAAATCGAGATTTGTACCATCTCGTACTCTTAATTTGTCCTTTTCCAGCACAGTTTTCCCTTCTGCAATCTACAGGGTTTTAAAACCGAAGCTTGCTGCCTTTTAACCACTACTTACTGTTTCATCTGGTCTTTCCTCCTCTACTTTTCAACAGGTTTCTTAATAAACTATAAAGTAATTGGTAGAAGGATTGGAGGGGAGTTGGAGAGAACTTTTTTCACCCAGACGGTGGTGGGAGTTTGGACCTCCCTGCCTGAAAAGGTGGTAGAAGCTGAAACCCTCATCACATTTAAAAAGTACTTGAGTATGCACTTGAAGTGCTGTAACCTGCAGGGCTACGGACCAAGAGCTGGAAAGTGGGATTAGGCTGGATAGCTCTGTTTTGGCCGGCATGGACACAATGGGCCAAATGGCGGCCTCCTGTGCCATAAATTTCTATGATTCAATGAAAAGAACAATTAAGAAATGAAAAGCTGCTGAGGGATGATATTTTTTCAATTTTACTTATGAAAAAATTAGAGTACGATTGGTTTAAAATAAAGTTCCACTGGACTCAATAAGGCTGTAACCACAGCAGCGGAGCCTTCAGACTGTGTGTGGTGAGTTCAGATTTTATAGGTTGCAGTGTGGTTTCCTGAGATTTTGTGAGTTCAGAATGGCTTTGAAGTAGGTTCCCCTACATAGAGATGCTCTGCACCCTCACAGGTTTAAAAATAGCTTTTTAAACTAAAAAAAAAATCCCTTCAGCATTAATTTTGTTATTAAAATGGGCGAGTGCTCGGAACACATTTAAGACGTAGTACGAGGGCAGTGTACAGCCTGGGTGAGCTGTGGATTGGCCATGGTGTCACTGGCTGGAGGGACAGGTTGGAAGGGCTGAATGGCCTCTGTGAAGGGGAAGCGCATGCGCCGGTAGGAGGGGGAGCGCATGCGCCGGTAGGAGGGGGAGCGCATGCGCCGGTAGGAGGGGGAGCGCATGCGCCGGTAGGAGGGGGAGCGCATGCGCCGATATGAGGGGGGAGCGCATGCGTCGGCCGTTCCCACTGCTCGGGTGAGGTCATCGCTGGCTTGCGCCTGACGTCAGGGCGGCGTAACCAATGGGAGGCCTGCTGCGGGTTGGCGGTTGGAAAATTTGAACTGAGAGGAGCAACGGTCGGAGAGCGGACACCCCGAGACCCAGAGCCCGGGGAGAGAGGCCCGAGAGCGGACACCCCGAGACCCAGAGCCCGGGGAGAGCGGACACCCCGAGCCCGGGGAGAGAGGCCCGAGAGCGGACACCCCGAGACCCAGAGCCCGGGGAGAGCGGACACCCCGAGACCCAGAGCCCGGGGAGAGCGGACACCCCGAGACCCAGAGCCCGGGGAGAGCGGACACCCCGAGACCCAGAGCCCGGGGAGAGAGGCCCGAGAGCGGACACCCCGAGACCCAGAGCCCGGGGAGAGAGGCCCGAGAGCCGCAGTGTCAGAGCGGCCGGACAGCGGACAGTATCCCCGTCAGACCGCGGCCCCGGAGCAGCAGCGGCGGCGGGATGGTGAGGAAAAGGTGAGCGAGAGCGAGCGGGCTGGGGGGAGGGAAGCGGCTCTGATCCCCCGCCCCGACCGTCCGAGAGCTCGCTCAGGAAATGCCCCCTCGCGGGGTCGCGAATCTCAGCTGGTTGTAAAGGGACGCGGGGTTTCACCGGTCTGTCCAAATCTCCTGATTCCCCCCACCCACCGCCTCTGTCTGCACCCCCCCGCCCACCACCCCCACCACCTCTGTCTGCCCCCCCCTCCCACCACCTCTGTCTGCCCCCCCCTCCCACCACCTCTGTCTGCCCCCCCCCGCCCACCAACCTCTGTCTGCCCCCCCCCGCCCACCAACCTCTGTCTGCACCCCCCCTCCCACCACCTCTGTCTGCCCCCCCCGCCCACCAACCTCTGTCTGCACCCCCCCGCCCACCAACCTCTGTCTGCACCCCCCCCTCCCACCAACCTCTGTCTGCCCCCCCCGCCCACCAACCTCTGTCTGCACCCCCCCGCCCACCAACCTCTGTCTGCACCCCCCCCGCCCACCAACCTCTGTCTGCACCCCCCCGCCCACCAACCTCTGTCTGCACCCCCCCCCTCCCACCACCTCTGTCTGCCCCCCCCGCCCACCAACCTCTGTCTGCACCCCCCCGCCCACCAACCTCTGTCTGCACCCCCCCGCCCACCAACCTCTGTCTGCACCCCCCCCCCACCAACCTCTGTCTGCACCCCCCCCACCAACCTCTGTCTGCACCCCCCCCCCACCAACCTCTGTCTGCACCCCCCCCCACCAACCTCTGTCTGCACCCCCCCCACCAACCTCTGTCTGCACCCCCCCCACCAACCTCTGTCTGCACCCCCCCCACCAACCTCTGTCTGCACCCCCCCCACCAACCTCTGTCTGCACCCCGCCCACCAACCTCTGTCTGCACCCCCCCCGCCCACCAACCTCTGTCTGCACCCCCCCGCCCACCAACCTCTGTCTGCACCCCCCCCCGCCCACTAACCTCTGTCTGCCCCCCCACCCACCCACCCACCGCCTGCCCCCCCCACCCACCGCCTCTGTCTGCCCCCCCACCCACCGCCTCTGTCTGCCCCCCCCACCCACCGCCTCTGTCTGCCCCCCCCACCCACCGCCTCTGTCTGCCCCCCCCACCCACCGCCTCTGTCTGCCCCCCCCACCCACCGCCTCTGTCTGCCCCCCCCACCCACCGCCTCTGTCTGCCCCCCCCACCCACCGCCTCTGTCTGCCCCCCCCACCCACCGCCTCTGTCTGCCCCCCCCACCCACCGCCTCTGTCTGCCCCCCCCACCCACCGCCTCTGTCTGCCCCCCCCACCCACCGCCTCTGTCTGCCCCCCCCACCCACCGCCTCTGTCTGCCCCCCCCACCACCTCTGTCTGCCCCCCCCACCACCTCTGTCTGCCCCCCCCACCACCTCTGTCTGCCCCCCCCACCACCTCTGTCTGCCCCCCCCACCACCTCTGTCTGCCCCCCCCACCACCTCTGTCTGCCCCCCCCACCACCTCTGTCTGCCCCCCCCACCACCTCTGTCTGCCCCCCCCACCACCTCTGTCTGCCCCCCCCACCACCTCTGTCTGCCCCCCCCACCACCTCTGTCTGCCCCCCCCACCACCTCTGTCTGCCCCCACCCACCACCTCCGTCTGCCCCCCCACCCACCACCTCCGTCTGCCCCCCCCACCCACCACCTCTGTCTGCCCTCCCCACCCACCACCTCTGTCTGACCCCCCCCACCCACCACCTCTGTCTGACCCCCCCCACCCACCACCTCTGTCTGACCCCCCCCACCCACCACCTCTGTCTACCCCCCCCCACCCACCACCTCTGTCTGCCCCCCCACCCACCACCTCTGTCTGCCCCCCCACCCACCACCTCTGTCTGCCCCCCCACCCACCACCTGTCTGCCCCCCCACCCACCACCTCTGTCTGCCCCCCCCACCCACCAACCTCTGTCTGCCCCCCCCAACCCACCACCTCTGTCTGCCCCCAGCCACCTCTGTCTGCCCCACCCACCACCTCTGTCTGCCCCACCCACCACCTCTGTCTGCCCCCACCACCTCTGTCTGCCCCCCCCACCCGCCACCTCTGTCTGCCCCCGCCACCTCTGTCTGCCCACACCCCCCCACCACCTCTGTCTGCCCCCCACCTCTGTCTGGCCTGCCCCCAAGTTGACAAAAGTTGCTACCATACCATCTATAGATGTCTTTCATCTTATGGTTGAGATGTTAATCCGGGACCCCGTCTGCTCTCAGGTGGATGTAAAAGATCCACTGGCACTATTTCGAAGAAAAGCAGGGGAGTTATCCCCGGTGTCCTGGTCAATATTTATAAAAGAAAAAAAGAACGACTTGCATTTCTACAGCACCTTTCACAACTTCAGGCCGTCCCAAAGCGCTTTACATCCAATGAAGTACTTTTGAAGTGTAGTCACTGTTGTAACCAACATTACTAAAATAGATGATCTGGTCATTATCACATTGCTGTAAAGCGCTTTGGGACATCCTGAGGTGGTGAAAGGCACAATAGGAATGCAAGTCTTTTTTCTTTCTTTAGTGTCCAGTTTTGTCTGATAACGCTCCTGTGAAGCGCCTTGGGACATTTTACTGCGTTAAAGGCACTGTATAAATGCAAGTTGTTAGTGAATGCTACTGATGTGAGAAGTCGCACAACACCAGGTTATAGTCCAACAGTTTTATTTGAAATCACAAGCTTTCGGAGCGCTGCTCCTTCGTCAGGTGAAGTGACGAAGGAGCAGCGCTCCGAAAGCTTGTGATTTCAAATAAAACTGTTGGACTATAACCTGGTGTTGTGCGACTTCTCACATTTGTCCACCCCAGTCCAACACCGGCATACCGGCATCTCCACATCAATGCTACTATTGTTATGGCTGAGTAAGCAGTGCTTGTTTCAAAATTCCGCAGTGAGATAAGTATTTGGTTTGCTATTAATTGGTCAGCCCTTGTTCCGCTCACCAGTGGTTTAATTCAGATTGCATTTTTAAATGATCCTGCTGGCAGCTTCCTTCACGGTTGGAGCAGAGAGAGGCTATGCATTGACCCCTTTAAAACAGGCTTCTGATTCAAACTGATGATGTTGTGATTGGCAAAATCACAATTTACCAGTGCTACCAAAATTTTGGTTCATCAAATTGGATCACAGTCTGAACCACTTCAGTATAGAATATGGTTGAGCCATAACTTAGTGTCATCAGGTGCAACCCTCTCTTTAGTGCAGGCACTAAGTTAAATGAAGCAGTGCCACTGCATCTGATGGCATGGAGAACCACCTCAAACAATGGTTCTCTTTTTACTGTTGGAGATAGCAATCACAGCTGCAATATGGTCGTCTCAAAGTGCCCTTCATGACAGTAGTGTTATTTTTATGTTAGTGAGCTGGTTGGCAACTGGGGCTTGGCTTTGGCAGCAACACAAAACTGCTAAATGCCGCCCCATAACGTTAATGGGACAGATTCCAGAGAACCGTAAAATAAGCTTGACAGTCGAGAGAACGTTTCGTGTAACTGAAGAACAAACTTTGGGTGTGTCTTCCTAAGCAGACATTGGCAGGGAGTTTTTAAAATTCCAGAGCAAGGCACTGACTCATTTTAACTGCTTGTAGGCTGATATGCTGCATTGCTTTGGGTATAGCCATTATTTTAGTTCACCAAGAAATCCAATAGGGAATTCAGAAGAAACTTCTTTACCCAGAGAGTGGTGAGAATGTGAAACTCGCTACCACAGGGAGTGGTTGAGGCAAATAGTATAGATGCCTTTAAGGGAGGCTAGATAAGCACATGAGGGAAAAGGGAATAGAGGGTTATGCTGATAGTTAGATTAAGAAAGACTAGGGGAAGCTCGAGTGGAGGTTAAATGCCGGCATGGACTGATTGGGCCGAATGGCCTGTTTCTGTGCTGTATATCCTATGTAAATGTATTTGTTCAATAGCAACTTTTTAATTTAATTTTTCAATGTAGAGGTGTTAGAATATTTCTCATTCTACATTCTCTAAAGGGTTGTAGAATATGTCGCACAGAAGTAGGTAGAGGTCAGCAATTTTTTTTTCCCTCCTGCGCCCTTTAATTACTATCTCCTTCCCCTTTTTCACCAGGCAAAACCTTACCTCTGCCCTATCCCTGGTCCTGCGTCCTTCTGTAGTTTCTCTCCTATCTCCCTCATACCTTCTCTGAGCTCACCTTGTCAATGAGACCCACCTCCTGCTCCCTTGACCCCATTCCCACTAACTGATTATCTAACTTCCCTTCCCAGGCCCTATGCTAGCTGACATTATAAACAGTTCCCTTTAATTTGGATTCAGTCTCCCTCCCTATCAAAACAACTATCATCACCAATTTATTTTTGTTCAAGTTTTTGCACATTTTCTCACTTCCTAAATCTGTGTCCATCTTTCCTGCAAGTCCATGTTTGAATCTCTCCAGTCCGGTTTCTATCCTTGCCACAACACTGAAACCATGCTAATCAAAGTCACAAAAACATCCTCTGTCACCGAGGTGCATTTTTCCTTCCTCGACCTTTCTGCAACCTATGACAGTCGACCATGCCATTCTCCTCCAATGCCTCTCCTCCGTTGTCCAGCTCAGTGAGACTGCCCTTGCTTGGTTCCATGCTATAGAATTGTAGCCAGAGCATTTCCAGCAATGGCTTCTCTTCCTGCCCCCACACCATTATGCTGGGTTCCCCCATTGATTTATCCTTGACCCTCTCCGCTTCCTCATCTACATGGCCCCCCTCGGCGACATCTTCCGACGACATGGGGTCAGATTCCATATGTATGCCAACAACACCCACCTCTACCTCTAACGCCCTCCACTACCTCTGTGCTGTTAGACCACTTGTTCAACATCTTGGATGAGCTGAAATTTACTCCTGTAAGATACTGGGAATTCCAAAGCCATTGTCTTTGGTCCCTACCACAAACTGTGCATGTTTGCCACTAATTCTATTCCACTCCCTGGCCACTGTCTCCAAATGAACCAGACAGTTCACAACCTCAGCGTCCTATTTCAGCCTGACCTGAGCTTCGACTCCATGTCCACTCCCATCACAAATCACCATTTCGACCTCCAAAAATCACCCACCTCTGTCCCTGCTCTTGCCTCAGAACATCTGCATCAGTTGTAACTCTCATCCATGCCTTTTTGCACCTCCAGACTCGACTATTCGAATGATTTCCTGGCCAGCTTCCCATCCTCCACCCTCTGTAAACTTCACATCCAAAATTGTTCTGCCTATATCCTATCCTGCACCAAGTCCCACTTGCCTATCACTTCAGTCCTTGCTGATCTACATTGACCCCTGGTCCTCCAATGCCTTCAACATAAAATTCTTATCCTCTCCATCTCAGTAACTTCCTCCAGTCCTAACCCCCCCCCCCGCCCCCAAACTCATGTGACCAACTTAAACTGCATTAACAAAAGACTCATTTTGTTTTTCATTGCCAAAAAATTCTGTGTTCTACCATTGCGACTGAACCCCTGGTCCTGTTTGGGTATATGTAGCAATTTTGATACTTTTGCATTATTTCAGTAGTTTTTTAACGTGGATAAATATTGTATCCAGTGAATCCTCTATCACTGAGCTTGAAGTTACATAGGATATACAGCACAGAAACAGACCATTCGGCCCAACCAGTCCATGCTGACGTTTATGCTCCACTCATCATCTCCCGTCTTTCCTCATCTAACTTTATCGGCATAACCCTCTATTCCCTTCTCCCTCATATGCTTATCTATCTTTTTCATTTCAAAGTCTAAATCGATTGATTTTGTTTTTGATTTCAAAGTCTAAATCGTTAATATAAATTGTGAACAACAGTAGTCCCTGCACTGATCCTTGTGGGACTCCACTTCCCACCTTCTGCCACTGTGGAATAGCTACCCTTTACCCCTACTCTCTGTTTTCTGGAAGCCAGCTAGCTATCCATTCTGCTACTTGTCCCCTGACTCCGCATTCTCTGACCTTGTTCATCAGTCTATTATGGGGTACCTTATCAAAGGCCTTTTGAAAATCTAGATAAATTACATCTACTGCATTTCCCTTGTCTACTCTCTCTGTTACCTCTTCAAAAATTTCAATTAGCTTGGTCAAGCAAGACTTTCCCTTTTGAAATCCATGCTGACTATTTATTATATTTGTGGTTTCTAGATGTTCTTCCATTTTCTCCGTTAGTGGGGATTCCATTATTTTTCCTACCACCGATGTTAAGTTTCTCTTCAATGATCCGTGAAATAGTCTAGAATCTGATTTGTCAGCAACAAACTACTTGCTGTTTTTGACCTGCAGTCCTGCACTAATTAATATTTAGCAATATGATGTATTCTTCAGTTCTGTTATAGGATATTTCTCTGAGGCTCTCAAAGATCTAAATTTTCTAGTTTGGGTTGAGACACAGGTGAAATTGAAAGTACTTTTCACTTTTTAGCATTTTTGAGCAGATTGTGCTAATATTTTGCTGTCACCACAGAAATGAACCATTTCACCTCTCTTTGCAGTGACGCACTGGCTACAGAGTCAGTGACATGTCTCAATGGAGCACTTTCCCATCTGCGGAATATCTGGGAAGAGATAGGGATTCCAGAAGATCAACGATTGCAAAGAACAGAAGTCGTTAAAAAGCACATCAAGGCAAGTGGCAAAAATTATTTTCATAATTAACTACTTGCACTTCAGTGAAACATCACAAGGTGAATTAATCAATTGTCCAAACCTAAGCTGTTCTGGTATTACAAGTATAGAGTTACACAGTAGCATGTAGCAAAAAGACCCCCTTGTGATCTGAACTGGCTATTGGCCCAGAAATTGATCTCGCTCTGTTCCCGCGGGGGTAAGCCTTCCCCGCGATGTCTCACCTCGCTTATGCTTTTTCAGATCCAGCTCGCACGAACTTGATGTTCCAGACATCAGCTGTGCTGGGCTTGCGTATCCCAGCGGCGTAGTGAATTCGTGCGAGCTGTGGGATCACGTGACTCAGTTAGAGCCAATGGCAGCACACCATCTTCCATTCATAAGTCTCACAGCATGGCTGTGAAATCTATGAATCTTACACCCCCCCAAAATAACAGCTAAACCTCAATTAAATTAAAAAAAAAACCCATCACATTAATAAAATAAGTATAGTTAATTAAATTAACCATTTTAAATAAAAAATTAAATTTTTGAAAAAATTTAAAATCTTTTAAAAAGTTATAAAAATAAACTTACCTGTCTTTAAAGTCTCTAAAAAAGATATACCTGTAAAAAAAAAAAAAATACTTAATTCACTACTTACCTTCTTAAAAGCGGGTCTTACTCCTCCTTTTTACATTTCCAAAATCTTCCCTACTTACCTGCGCGTCCACAGCATGAAGTGCACAGCGTGCGCGCAGCCTGTAGCGCGCACACGATGCACCCAGGCCCCGCCCCCTTTTCAGAAGAGCAATTGCCGGTTTTCAGCGCATGCGCAGGGCATGCAGAAAACCGGCAATTGGAGTGGGAATACGCGAGAGTACGTACTCTCGCGTCCCGGGATCAATTTTCGGCCCATCGTCTTTCACGTGTTCGCACAAGATGTCCCTCCAATCCTTCCAAAGGCAGATTGAAACACTTGGTGCCAATAGGCCATATATGAATTACACACTACAAATCCTTAAGTTGTTTTATTTTACAAACATATCTCCTTGATTTAACTAACTACAGATTCCTCAAGCAAAAGAAAATTATTTTAAAAAATGTGCTAAACCTCACTTAACTCTTCCTGGTCAGCCTTCTGATCCTGACAGGTTCTGGGTTTAAGAGCAAGTTACTCTTCGCTGATTCAGCTTCCTCCCCAGACCTAGCTGGCTGACTGCCCGTGTGTTTCTTTGTCTTTTTTATTTGTTGGGGTGCCGGTTTAAACAAAACATCCCATCAAAATGAATTGGGCGCTCACTGTGTCTGTTTTGAAATAAATGAGAAGTCGCACAACACCAGGTTATAGTCCAACAGTTTTATTTGAAATTACGAGCTTTCGGAGCTCTGCTCCTTCGTCAGGTACAGTCACTGTACCTGAAGAAGGAGCAGAGCTCCGAAAGCTCGTAATTTCAAATAAAACTGTTGGACTATAACCTGGTGTTGTGCGACTTCTCATTTTTGTCCACCCCAGTCCAACATCTCCGCATCGTGTTTTGAAATAGGCTGTGCACTGTTACACTTCACAAACTGGACAGTCTGACTTTAATACACATCTACAATGCCCACAGCCTGTGGCTTTTTAAAAAGAAAAACTATATGAATTCAGCTAAAACACAACACAAACGTAGCTCGTTCCCAAATCCTTTTTAAGAAAAAAAAAAGGTCCTGAAGCATGACCGGTATTTATCTCCTTCCATTGCATGTAGGGCCTATTGGATATGATGATTGCAGAGGAAGAAAATCTGAGGCAACGGCTGAAAAGGAGCATTGATATGTGCCAGAAGGAACTGCGTGCAGTGTGCCAGGAACTCAACTTGGCTGTATGCATGGTAAGAGTAAAATTTCACCCCACACCGCCTCTTTCTGGAGAAAGGGGGGAAAGGAGAAAGAAAGATTTCAATTGTTTTCCCCCCCAGTCTTGTTAACTGTTTAAACTTGTATCTGTGACAGCCAGAAGAAGATTGTACGATGCTGCAACTGGAAAAAGATCTGCGGACACAATTGGAGGTCCTCCTGAAGGAGAAAAAAGAGAGAATGCTGAAATTAAAGTGCCTTAAAGAACAAGATGAGGACCTTTGCGACATTCTCTGTACAGCATCCTTCTCCATTGATGCTGACGCTGTCCCCAGTGTTGAACGGCTTGACTTGTTTCGTGAGCACATTGCTTCACTTAATGTGGAGAAGGTAAAGAGAAATTTAAGATCTTGAAGCAGATAAATCTGGGAGTGTACCAACTCTGTTGTAAAATTGCATTAAACAGATTTACCTAATGTACACCTATGTGCCGTGTTCTAAGCATCCTATTAACCCCTACTGTCTTAATGAGGTGATGTTGCTGTGATCTGGAACTCCCTAACGTGCAAATCACCACCTGCCTACCCAGTTATAAATTAAGCTCGAGTGTGATGTTCTTGAACTGCAGATGTGGAACCCTGAACCGTTGAATTCCCTAATAGATCTATTGTTTTATTTTTAGACACGCAGAAGGGCTGAGTTTGTTGAAACAAAGAAAAAAATCATTCTTTGCATGGACGAACTCGATCAACTGCCAGACACCAGCTTTGAGAGAGATATTGTGTGCGAGGATGAGGATGCTTTCTGTCTGTCTAATGAGAACCTTATGGGTCTGAAAACACTTCTTCAACAGGTGTGTAAATGAAATCAAGAAAGAACTACATCTATATAGCACCTTTCACATCCTCAGGACATCCTGAAATGCTTCACAGCCAATTAATTGCTTTTGAACTGTACTCCCTTTTATGTAGTAAAATGTGGCAGCAGAGTCCCACAGATAGCAGTGAGATAAATCAGCAGTTTGTCTGTTTTTGGATGTGTTAATTAGGAATAAATGTTGACCAGGACACTGGGAGAATTTCCTGCTCCTCTTCAAATTGTGCTGTTGGATCTTTTCTGACCACCTAACCAGGCAGATGAGTCTGAGTGATGGGCATACTGAAAATGATTTTCAACTTCTCGGCCCAATTTTTGCCAAAGAAGGCAATTTTATCAAGGCCAACAAAGGATGACTGTGGCAGTGAAATTAAACCAGTTCTGATTTGCACCCAGCCTGATATTGGAAGGTTACCTCCCACTTTATGAATGCAGTATACTTGTTGCAAGCTGTGATTGGCTGCCTGAGCAGTTTTCCTGAACATTTGCTTTAATCTGATATGTTTCAATTTAAATTTGGAGCAATTTATGCCCTATTTGTTCAGGCTGAAGCCCTTGGAGATAAAATTGCAGTGTTTTGACTGTCTCTCAAAGCCATTCCATAATACCACAGATATTTTTGAACTCTGGAACTAGTCAGTTGTTCCATCAGCTGCTGTTGCTCATTCATTGATAGGCTGTAGAACCTGCTCAAGTTAGTGGCCCATATCTTTTTTTAAAGCACAGAAATTCCAATATTCTGTCAAAACACATTTTCATTTAATATCTTTTTACAGCCTGCCAAGGAACTGTTAGCCAGCTTCAAGGAAATTGAATCTAAATCTGCATTTATCAAAGTTTCAGGGTAGTTTTATGACTTCTCATTTTCACTGTCTTCCTTACTTGATGCAAACTAAATCACTTAATACTGCAAGCTGCTTCAAATGATGAAAGTATTGATTTAATATGCAAACTAATTCGCTTCCGCTTCCAAACATATCGGCTTGGCTCATTTGGAAGCATGTAGTCTGAGTCCGAAGGCATTAAAGCTCGCCCAAGGATTTAAGAGCATAATTTTAAGGATGTCCAACCTTTAAAAGCTGAGGAATCGAATATATGTGTCGCAGCCAGTGCGTGGGTTGCATTTATCCTTGCAGCTTTAGGACCTGGGTTTGAAGCCAGGCCTGACTGGAATTAAAGTATTTTCTGTTGCTGACTGTAAGTGTGTTACATGAACTGAATCTGGGGCAGTCTTAACCCATCTTTTAACGGCTGGGCTCACAATACAAAACATGCCCTAATTCTGCATTAACAGGCATTGAGTTGGCAATCTCTTGGACCACGAGGTGACTGGTATGGGAAATGTAAATGACACACTGGTGCAATAGGAGTTGCTCTTCTGATGTTGAAATCTAGGCACATTGGGTCAAAATGGAGTGCCTTCATTCTGCATCGGACCAGCAACAACGCCCTCTTCTCTGAACACAAAATTCAGAAACATTTTTTAAACTCTCAAGAAAACAGTTTGCATTCAGCTGTTCGCATTGATGTAAATAAGACCTTGAATGTTGTAGAAATGTTTTAACCTATATGTTCTCTGCTGTAGCTAATAGTTTTTTGTACACTACACTATGAATGGTCTCCATTTTGTGTCCCTGTGTCTGGTTAGTAGTGGAATAACTAATTCTGATGCATATTTCTCTTTAGTTGGAGATGAAGAGAGCTCAGAATGAGACGAAGTGCTCAGAGCTGAGAGCTCAAATAATGAACCTGTGGGACTGGCTGCAGATTTCCCATGAAGAGCGTGATGCTTTTGCTGCACACATGATTGGTTCCAGGGCTAAGACAATGCAGGCAGTAAGTACCTGTACAGTGTGTGTGTATGTATATACTGTATATATATCAAATTGCATTGAACATTGAGCCAGAATTTGCTGTCAGAATGATGGTGAGGCTAATGGCGCTCACCGTCATCTGTGTAAATGGTACAGCAACTTCAGGCGAGGAGCAGATGCACGGTTAAACACGGATATCTGAGTTGCTGTCCGAGTTGCGCTGCTCCGCCATTAGCTTCGCGAAAACAGTATTTCCATGTCTGCTTCACCATTGACATGCATTGAATATCGTGAAGTTGCTGTATCTGCACGGTAGATACGAACTAAACCCACCACAGATACTTAGGGCTAGTAATTAGTAATGCAAGTACCCTTTTAACAATGTGATAATTGTTTATTATTTCCAATCCACCTCTCTGGCATGAAAATTAACTATTGCAAGTGTGTAGTCTCATTCCTTCAGGTTTTGAATTTTTTGGAGATTTAAAAAAGTCAAATTCAAAAAAAAAAAAAAAAAAAAAAAAAAATTTCCCTAGTCTCTCTCCTTTTTCTCTTTCTCTCAATCCAATCTTTCCCTCTTTTCTCTCTGTACCTAATTTGACATTAAGTTCACCTCCTTTAATTCACCCTCCTTCTCAGTCCTTCCACCGTTTATTTCCCCAATCCTTAAATCTCATTGGTTAAGGAGATACCCTGTTGGTTGCCTTTCATTCGGGTCCCAGATGCCCTGTTTCCTCGCTGCGCCATTATCAGCTCGCACTTTCAGCAACTTTATGGGTAAAATTGTTTTGAGCTGAAGGATGCAGGAGCAAGTCTAACTAATGGCAGACACTGTTAGATGCCCTGCTACAGCAAAATCTCGCTCATTAGCATCTGGAATCTTAACATGCAATTCATTTGTTTTTAATGGAGGTGTTTAGACATTTACATTAAAAGGGTTAAACACCTCGGAAGTAGTGAATAAAGAAATTGCATACAGACACATTAAGCACTTGCATGCTGATATTTGCAGAGTGTAATCTCAAAAGCTTGCAGCTTAACTTTTTTTTTAATCAGCTGTGCTGCTCCCATGGTTGAACCTTACCTGATATCTACACACATACTTTCAGTAGGGCCTACTGGACAGTGATCAGGAATGGGAGCTCAGACTTCCCTCCTCTTAACCTGCCCCAGCACACACCCCCCAAACCAACCATGCTGCGATCAGATAACATGATAGATCAAAAATCAACTCTTGAGACCTCCTGCTCTGTATGCATCACTTTAATTCTATTCTGGCAGCCCGTTACTAATTATTTGATAATCCCACCCTGTCCTCGCAGTTAGAGAGTTAAGTGGGTTTGCTCAAGAAAATTGATCTAAATGAGTTATTAACTGCTATCCAATGTTGAAAACTAACAGGGATCTTTAGATTCCAATCCATGTTTTGTAGAGGTTGAAGTTAAGGAGCAATCCTTAGTGAGGAATTGGTGCAGATATAAGCAGTGTATTTTGTGGTTCAGTTGCAGACAGAGTTGGAGCGTCTAGAGGTACTGAAACTACAGAACATGAAAAATGTGATTGAAGCCATCAGGCAAGAGCTGGCATCCTACTGGGAGAAATGTTTCTTCAGCTCTGGACAGCGGCAAGCATTTGCTCCATACTATGATGGTTTGTTTAAATTTAAATTTTGTTCCGAATGACTTGGGCGTTTAATAGCTTTTCTCGCACGGCAGGGCACGGGCCTGCATCTGTCGAATACTACAGTTGCTGGTTTCTTTTCCATTGGTATCTCCATGAGCTGTGTAGATAGCAATCCCTCTGCTGATGGTAGATGGGTACTGTTAACTACATAAGTTAGGACCGGAACTAATCTTTTGGTTGTTTTACCTTTCTCCGCACTGTTTTATATGGTCAGTTCAGAAAAGTTTTTTTTGGCGGGAGGGAGAGGGGCAATTGTAGCCAACTGAAATGAGGATAGATGTTTCATGAATCTGGCATTTGATGCGAACACAATACTCAAAGAAATTGTTGGTGGGGGAGTACCAGTAGGTAACTCAGATTCCCCATCACTTGTTGCATATTTCAGCTGTACTCGAACCAGGCTATTATGATTTAAAATATTTCAGCAGCTGCTTAAAGTTTCTCTGAACTTTGCCACAATTGGCAGTTGGGGCACTGGCCTGTGTTATTGGGATCTGTGCGCAGTTGCATTTTCACACCTGTTCCCAGCTGGAAAAGTGACTGAAATACACGTCGTAAAATAGTGGCAAGTACTGGGGTGGGGAGGAGAGAGAGAGAAAGTGGAGGATAGTCTGCTGATTTGGTAATGCAAAGCAAGGATGGAGGTGAATTTGACTTCCATTCTATTCAGTTGTCAATCTGCTTCAAGTTGAGCTGGGGCCGAGCTGATCTGAAGTTGCAGTGTCTCCCAGCTTTAGAGGGGTGGTGGGGGCGAAGAGGAGTAGAAGGGAAGGGAAATCTGAAGAAGTCATCTAATTTGTGCGTCCACACTCTTGTAGGCATTAGGCAATGGGTGACAAAAATAGGGAATAAAAAAAGGACGCTTCTACGCAGTTTCCAGTTCGATACGGGAGTGGGCTCTTTTTTAAAAAAAAAAAAATAAATAAATTTAAAGCTGGGAAGGGAGCGGGCTCGTTTCCTAAAAAAGCAGAAACATCATGCTTCCGGTCATTGGAGCTTCCAGATTAATGTGCAGTACGCTTCTGAGTAGCTTCCGGTCGTTGGCAGAAGTCACAGCATAAAAAAAAAGGGAAATACTAAATACGAATAGTATCAAGTTGGAGGATGTCAGTGTCCTACTCTTCTAGTTTTAGGAACTTATCTCCTTGTTAAGCAAATTTGTACTCCTAATCTTTGTTTCTATGTCGAAGCATTTGAGTGGACCAAAGCTTTGGTCAAATCACCCAGAAATTCCAAACGGCAATTGGGCTCGTGTAGGTTTTGAGTCTCTTCACTCTGAACTGAAATTCAACAGAGCAGCACTTTTGATGAAAGTTTAGTTTAGACTGGTGTGATGTACATTTCACTGGATTCGACTTATAATTTGCTAAATTTCTTTTTTTCTTACCCTCTTCTCAAAAGAGGATTACACAGAGGACTTGTTGCAGCTCCATAACCTGGAGCTCAATCGATTAAAGCAGTATTATCAAGCACACCAGCAGCTGTTTGAGGGTGTCTGGAAGTGGGAAGAGAATTGGAAGCTTTATCTGGGTTTTGAGGTGAGAAGCAAGAACCTATTCTATACAGTAGCACTTGGATTCTGTTAGTACTTAAGTTCATTGTGATTAAGCAGATTGTACTGTAATACTACTGTTACTCAAACCCCTGCCACTGTTTTTTGGAGGGCAGGGGGGGTTCTTGACCAGGCCACGGGAGGCTTATAGCAACTCAACCCCCCCTGGCTACCACTTACATTCAGAGTTGGACAGCTTACTTAACCAGACTGACGGAGACCTCATCAAAACAAATGATGCCATGTTAAAATGTTGTTCTTGCAGAAGAAAGCATCGGACCCAAACCGGTTCACCAATCGAGGTGGCAACCTATTAAAAGAGGAGAAGCAGAGAACAAAGCTGTACAAAATGCTGCCTAAAGTACGTAATGTAATGGTGTGTCTGTATGTTGAATATGTTGTATATTAGCCACGGTTCACAATGTGGACTTGCCAAAAATGGTACTGGAGTGACACTTTGTTCTACCCTGTCCAATGTGATAGCAATAGTAGCGTCTTGACTTGCACGGTTTTATTTAAACTGGGAGAGGTATTGGGTGAAGTAGTTTGGAACAGTTATTCAAAATTGTCAAATTAGGATATCTGCTGGGTGAGACTCATTGTGATTTAATAGGATATTTAATTGTACTCTGTATTTTGACATAATTTTCTGCTAATGCCTGGTGTAACTTAAAAAAAAAAAAATCTGAGATAGTAAACATAGGAACAGGAGTAGACCATTCAGCCCCTTGAGCCTGTTCTGCCATTTAATTAGATTATGGCTGATCTGTACCTCAAGTCATTTTACCTGCCTTTGATCCATATCCTTTGATACCCTTATCAAATAAAAATCTAGCGATCCCAGTCTTGAAATTTTCAATTGACTCCGCAGCCTTGAGTTCCACATTTCCACTACCCTTTCGAGTGGAAAAAGTGCTTCCTGAAAGGCCTAGCTCTACATTTGAGATTGTGCTGCCTTGTCCTGGATTCCCCCACCAGAAGAAATACCTTCTCTGCATCTACTCTATCGAATCATTTTAAACACCTCAATTAGATCACCCCTCGACCATCTAAACTCAAGGGACTACAACCCAGGTTTATGCAACCTGTCCTCATAACTTAATACTTTTAGCTCCAGTATTATTTTGGTAAATCTATGATGTACCCTCTCTAAGGCCAATATATCCTTCATGAGGTGTGGTGCCCAGAACTGAATACAATACTCCAAATGGGGTCTGACCAAGGTTTTGTACAACTGAAACTTCCTCCCCTTTGTACGCCAACTCTCTTAACATGAAGACCAACATTCCATTAGCCTTTTAGTACCTGTGCACTAGCTTTTAGTGATTTGTGTACCTGGACACACTCAGCCCTTTGCTCCTCCACAATTTATAGTCTCTTGCCATTAAGAAATATTCCAATTTGTCTTTCTTGGAACCAAAGTGGATTGCCTCACACTAAAGTTGAATCCCAAGGCAGTTAACGGTTTCTGGAGGGGCAGGGGGAGGCTGTGTTCAATAGGCAACTTTGCACTTTTTCTGCAAGGGGACTAACAAATTGCTGTGTATTTTAGCTGGAGGAAGAGTTAAAAGTTCAGATCGATGCCTGGGAGCAGAAGCATTGTTCCCAGTTTCTGGTTAATGGACAGAATTTCATGGATTATGTGGCAGAGCAATGGGAGCTGCATAAATTAGAGAAAGAGCAAGAGAAACAAGAACGGGTGAGGTCAAGCTTTAACTAAACTTTGTTCATCATGGTTGCACTGTTTTCTGTGATGTGCACTATTGCCTGATTGCAGTCTGATTTATCCAATTACAGATATCTGCCAGTGTTGCTTCAGAGTCGACCTTTGGGAGGGCTTGCATAGGAACAGAGTTCCCTCCCTTCTGTAAAAAATAAAAATGGTCTGACTGAGATTGCAATGTATGGTACACTGATGTAATGTGCCACTAGGCCTGTACATTTAACTGCCTAACGATGAATGTTGTCTTGCGTGTGTTTGTCGGATTGATTTAACTTGAGGGTCTCAACAGCTCTCTTTTTCATAAGGCGTAAAGGCTTTTATCTCCTTCGGTGGAACACCAGGTTCCAGAGGTGAAAGAGTCTCTGTTCCCATAGTACCAGACGTTTAGGAAGTAGACTCTCATCTGCCTCTCGGGTGTATGATTGGGGATTAACAGGGTCTTGTCTGCACTGCAGCAACTGAAGAAGAGCAGGCTGATTGAGGAAGAAATGCTGTATGGCAGTGCCCCCAAGACTCCAAGCAAGCGAAGGCTTAATGCATTGAATACGCCAGGGAAATTACGGAAGGTAAGGGCATTTTAAATACTGTTGTAAGCTGTACCTTTTGTCTCTTGCTTTGAATACGCGCGCAACGGGTAATAAATACAGGTCATTTTCAATTTGCAAATGACCTATTCCCACAAGCCTCTTAGTGATTGTCACTGATTGCTTTGGTATGGACTACAATTTGATGTCTGCCATATTGATGACTGCTGGTAAACGGTCTGTGTGTATCTGTCTGTCCCAGTATACCTGTGATTGGGTCGGTGATATCATCGAAGGATCCAGATTCTGATTGAACCCACCCCGTGGGGTTTGGGGAGCGAACCACTTGATATTACTTTGCATTACTCCACAGTATCCATCGTCCTCGGTGGTTGAGATTAATGCTATTTGCATTTCAACTCTTCTGCATTGTGGTTATTGAATGTTAGGTGTTGCTGCATGTTTATTGCAAAGTTGCATAGTATGGATGGTATAATTGCTGCTGTTAATTCTACATTGCTTCTGCTGAGCTACAAATCTAAGCTTTGATTGTATTTTAAAATGTGAATTCAATGTTGCCACTAAAACCTACTTGTGCATGATGTGCTGTTGCTCCTTCTGCCCCACAGACCATTGCATTAATAGTTCCTCTTTTTGCCTGCTTTTGCCTTAGCTAAATGGTACAACGATCTCCAGTGCCACCCCCAACAGCACCCTTCGCTCTGCCATTGGCGGTAGCGTCTGTTACTCACCCATCTCCCGACCCCCACTGTCTGGACGCAAGGTCAGTCACCAGCCTGCATGCTTTGTTTTGTTCTCTAATAAATGTGCGATCAGGTGTCTGTTTCTGGTTAAGATTACAATTCTAGG
This sequence comes from Squalus acanthias, assembly GCA_030390025.1. NCBI lineage: Eukaryota > Metazoa > Chordata > Chondrichthyes > Squaliformes > Squalidae > Squalus > Squalus acanthias. The sequence goes on along the minus strand of CM059443.1, from coordinate 65,601,427 downwards.
GGTCAATATCTCCTATTGTAAGAATATATTTATGAATTTTAAAAATGATTGAAGTCAATTACAGAAGCTATATTGTCATTTGTAAGCACTGCTAATCTCTACCTCAGGTTAAGACTCTGCGGTGACATAACTTTTCAAATACAAATGTTTTTTTTTGTTTTACCTAGTCTTTTCTAAAAGTTCCTGACCATATTCTTTCTTTCCCCAATTTTCTCACTACCTCCCCCGAAGGTGCTGATTGTTGCTGGGATACAGTTCCACGGGAATCAGCAACCCTTCAGTACGTAGCCTGAATAGCCCTTTGTGTAAGGCTATTCAATGAGTGCTGGCTGGTTGTTTGGCGAGAGAGTCACAGTCAATTCTGATTGTGTCCTTGACCAACCTTCAGAATGTAGCACCCCAACTACTTGGTTAACTTGACACAGACAAGGTGTGTACAGCTATTGCATGCCACCTGAGCTAGCGGAGGAATCTTACTGGCGATCTCCTTGGAGGACTTCTGGTTAGAATTGTGTGGCTACCTTATGCTAGAATCAATGCTTTTTGATCTTGGTTTCCATTTATGTAAAATTCTTTTAATGCAGTCTGACAGTATAAAAATGTCTTCCAACTCGAGTTTGATTGTCATCGTACACAACAAAGGCAGAAATTGTGTGGGGATCTTGCAGCCTTACTCGGGACACCGATCCTTTGTTTCCAAGTTTAATGACACGCTCATGCACTATTTTACTGTGTGTGAAGTACAGCTCTTGTCCACCTTATGAAATGAAGAGTTATGTCATTTTTTAAGTTACTGTTATAGGGCTTATTTTGTGTAGCAGTAACAATATGCCACAGATGATTCACACTCGTTTTATATATTGAGCTATCCTTATGTAAAGGTATTCACAATTGCTCCCATCAATATTTCACCCTATTGTTGCATCAGCTCAAAATAGTCTCTCCTGACAGAACCCAAGTTTGGAGGACAGTATTTATAATTGTACTACTGGGCGATAGTTAGGTGAACATAGTATAAAAAAATTCAGATGCCAAAAATTATGCTTTCCTAGTGACAGCACTAGTAATTATGACAATGCTGTTGCCTTCAGTATTTCCAGTCTAATTCTCTCTTCTTCCTGCTCTTTTTAGCCAGGACTCTCTGTGCGCACACCAGGATGTTCAGCTACAAAGCCCCCACGCCTTGGCCTGATTGAAAGGAACAAAGAGAATATTTCTCACCTAAATGCAACAGCAATGAGTGGTGCGTCCACCGCCATCTCCACCCCACAACATAGTCTCAGCGTAAATTCAGTTGCCACCACTTATTCTGAGTTTGCGGTAATTTCATTTTTTGCAGTCATCTACCAATCGCTGTGGCAGCACACAGTTGTTGTTGGAGGTCATGGGGGAGGTGCAGGTTTGGAAAGTAGAACAAAGTTTCACCCACACTTTTAATCAGCATATTGTGGGGATGGGGGAACGTAAAAAGGTTGAGCCAGTAAGACAGTCTTAAACAGTGATTTAGAGCCCATGCATTAAGGACTGTTCAGTACAATTGTTTCTTTTACATATTTATTTCAAGTCTTTAATATCGCACAGCACAGTTTATGCAGCTATTAGCTTGTGACTCCATTCTGACCACCTTGGGGCTGGGGAATGACCTGGATTATAATCATCCAGCCTATGATGCATATTGTATTTGTAGCATGTTGTGGGAGTGATGGAAATGCAATTTTCTTTGGTCCACTTGGCTGCAGGTATCCCAGAACTCGAGCTCGGCCCCAAGTGCAATTTGTTTCAGTAGTGTCGTGGAGTGCAGGTTAAATGTTGGTTGGTTTACATACATTTACTGCTGCCACTTGGGATAAACTCCTGCTCAGCAATTTGATAGTGTAGTATAGTAAATCAATCAAAAACTTCAGTTCTCGGATACCTGTTGTTAATGTTTATTTTTGGTAGATTTATATTAATGCTGTCCAACAGTTTGCAGATGGTAGCTTAAAAATGTTTTGCATGATCTTGGCTTATTGAGTTGTGGGACTTGGACAGAAGGTGTTCGCATTCTCTCCTGAAAACAGTGAAACCTCCCTGTTCTCTCCATAACCAGTTACTCTGGGAGTCCTGATAACCTATTTTATTCTGTGTTTGTAGATGGATTCAGCTCCACTGTAGGAGCCTGCACAAATCTACTGCAGCCCTTTGCAGGTCGGTATGGTAACACACCATAGAGGATTTCCAAACTCAATATAGTGAGAGAGTCTTAACGCCATTAACTACACAGCCCTGTTCTCATACCTGTAGTTTCAAGGTGCTCTGATATGTGTACACCAAGTGATTAGAAAGGTTTATCAAACTGGGTTCATGTAATTCTTCATTGACTGAGGATTATACCCCCTCAACCTGCAACACTTCTGTTCTTTAAACTAGAAGCATTAATACACTGAGACTAATGCACAAAGTATCCTGTGTACAATTACTTCTCTAACAGCTAGTCTGGATGCTGCATTGACAAACGTTGTAATTTTATAAATGGGCAGGTAATTGAAAGCTTTTTGTATTGTATTTTTAAATTTTCAGATCTTTTCCCCCATGTAATTTAGTGTATTTCCAATTAGGGAGGTTGGGTGTTGGGTTAGAGTTCATAGTTCCTGACTGTGTGCTGCCATTTTGTTTCTTTGTTTGTGATTGCTGATTGTTTATGGCATGCTTGCATGAAAGCTGTTTTACTTGTACCGTTGGGCTCTGTATCTGCTTAGTCACATTGCTTTTAACCATTTAGCATCCTTACTCTATAAAACTAATGCTTTCAAGACTGCAGGAGTAATTACCCAGTATAACTTTACCCTGTCCTTTTGTGATACCTGACGTGCTTCCTATAATTGTTACCGGAGGAGGTATCCTGTGCCACCAATGGCCATGAACCACCATGGGCAATATACTTTTATCCTTTTGGGAAACAGATTTTTTTTTTCCCCCCGAGCGTATGCTGCTTTATCCTGGGGAAGCTGCATCTGATGGTGCACACCCCATTGCAATTGGCATGATAAAATATTGAAATATTTATAATTGATCCTAAAATGCCAACTGTTATGCAAAACTGATACCAGTGGAAATGTATGCACAAAACTAGTGTACAATTAATGTGCAAATTTTGTGTGCTGAGTATGTCAGTTATTGAATTGCCAGTATCTTTATAAATTCCCTGCAAATTTGCACTCTTGTCCTGGGTTTTGGGAAAGGGTCACCTGGAATACTGTGTAGATAAAGCAGTTTTCCTAACTATACACGTGGAATTTTTTCATCTTGATGGCAATACTCTGTTTCGTATAGAAACTGAACTCCATGTAACAAACGAGGACGATTCTAGATGGTAGGTAGACGACCTGCTCTCGTGTCTCGTGTGCTCTGTGGATGCAAGGAGATGGTCAAGAGTAACTTGTCCCTCTCTGATGCTTTGCTTCTATTCAGTATTTCTTAGTGCTGCCCTTCACCCCAACAGGTTGACAATGTAACGTGTGGGGAATTGTAGCTGCACACTAACAGACCACTTTAATGGCTTCATTTTCTGCTTCACAGTTTTGCCTGCTTAACATCTTTCTTTTCTCATTATGTGCACTGAGCATGTACAAGTCAGCAAGTGTTTTATTTAGTTTTCCTGTCCATATCATCTTAAATCAGCAATTCAAATCCACTATTTGCAAAGGTTGGTCCAGCTGTAATACTCTATACCAGGAAACACTACTCCCAGGGATTGGTAGATGGTGCTGCTTTAATGGTCAGTTTGGATCCTATGCTTGCAGTATTTGGATAAATGATGAACCTGCAAAAACCACAGTTTCTCTCTTCTGTTTTGCTTCACAACTGAATTATTGCTATGGAACTAATGCAATGTGAATCCAATGTAACAAATGATTTGAGCTACAAGATTTGATTGGGGAACTGAAGGACCATTGCTTAAAGTATAACTAAAGCACTTGACCTATGAAACATCTCTTGTGTAATTGGAATGCTTCAGCTGGTTGAGGAAGTGAGTCGCTGATGTGTACAGACCAGAAAGTTTAGAGTTAGCTGATCTTAGTCAGAGCAGTAATAGGGGTGCTGTATTGGTAACCCAATGTCCCTGGGTTAGGGAGGGGAAAATCAACCTGGATTCCCACATAGGAACAGGAGATCATTCAACCCCTGAAACCTGATCCATCATTTAATTAAATCATAGTTGATCTATACCTCAGCTCCATTTACCTGTCTCTGATCCATATCCCTTGATACCCTTACCTAAAAATATATATATATATATATATATATAGTCGCTCTCAATCTTGAACATTTCAATTGACCCAGTTTCCACAGCCTTTTGGTGGAGAGAATTCCAGATTTCCATTACCCTTTCATGTGGAAAAAGTGCTTCCTGATTTCACTCCTGGAAGACACAGCTCTAATTTTAAGATTGTGCCCCCTTGTTCTGGATTCCCCCACCAGAGGAAATGGCTTCTCTGCATCTACCCTATCGAATCCTTTTATCATTTTAAACATCTGAATTAGATCGCCCCACAACCTTCTAAACTCAAAGGAATACAAGCCAAGTTTGGCAACCTATACTCATACTTTAACCCCTGATATTCTGCTGAATCTGCCCCGTTACCTCTCCAGACACTGGGAGCAGTCTGATGGGCCATAATGGTCTTCTGAAATGACAAAGGAATGTACAGGATCAGAGAAGAGAGGCGGAAAGAGCAGCATTAGTGGGTAAAGGAAGGGCGGAATGTACTAAAATTATAATTGGTGTCCCTTTAGTTCCCCCATTTGAATTTTGGTTAAACAAATGTGAAGTTTGCAACATTGAGTTCACAATTTTTTTAAAGCTATTATCAGTCATGACTACAATATGATTAAAAATGGCTCATCATCTTTCTTCCTGGGAAAACCATACCCCTTTTGTCAAGTGTAAAAGGTTTTTGCTGTGGTCCCTTCCCTACTGGCATAATTAAGGGTTTCAGCTCTTTATGATGAAGGAAAATTGTACAATTATCCTACATTTATCATTGACCTGGCGTTCCAATATATCCAGCTTCTCACTCTAATCTCTGATCATTCCCATTGTATTTTAATGTACTGCAATATTGAAGTAATTGCTTCAGTTTAGGTAAATCATTGAAACCATGGGAGCTTAATTTTTTTGTTAATATTTGAACAAAGCACTTTATTATTATTTCTTAATGCTTTAACTGTGTGACACACATGCTCAGTGCTAGAGCCTCAGAGCACTCTTGGAATCTGACCTGCACTGCAAACAAAGCTGTTCCTAATGAGACATACTGCGGTGTTTTCTTGGGTCATGACATTTGCTACTTTCCTGGTCAAAATGTATTGGTATCACACACCTCGAATTCTCTTTTTGCCACCCTTTTTTTTTACACCTCTAACTAATGCATGACCTGCATTCTATCCAAATGCCTCCCTAGTGAAACTCTGAATTGTCTTTGCTGTAATATGAGGAAAGGTTTTGGGTGTCTTTTTTGATGAATGGTGCATCTAAGAAACTGAAATTTGCCTGTGTGATATGTCCTTTTTGAGCATATTGTACTAGTTTAACAGGTATTCTGTCAACTTCACATGGTTTTTGGTTTTCCTTTTTTTCTTTTCCAGCGAGAACTTTCAAAAGCTTCCAAGTTTGATTGTCGGTCGCGAATTCTCAACTCGACAACCACCAACCTCCATACCTGAATCAGCGGCGAGATACCGGCGGGGAGCTGGAAAGTTGGGGACACACAACTGCATGTGCACAAAATGAAGTCTGTGTATACTGTATACGTGTTGCAATAGAGCTGGCGTGTTAGGATATATATTACTTCAAACTATAAATTACAGGTTATGTGAAAAATGCCACAGATGAGCACAGAGGTAATGGTAAGCTTGACCTTGCTGTGCCGCCTGCATAAAAGTGTCATTGCCAAAACGGGGAATTGGAGAACAGGGGTTTAAAAGTACATTTGTTGTTTTTACATGTGTTTTAATGTGAAGAAATTCAAATGGATCTTCCTGCTGAATAGCCCTAACCCAGTGCAATACCGTTGAAATTAAATATAAAATACTAATATTCCAGATGTTTCTAACAGTCACTTTCCGCAGAATCATTGGAATGGGGAGGCAGGAGAAAGATAAACGATCTAGAGTCTTCAGGGCTCGACTAGAATAGTGTATTGATCCACAAAACCCTCTCGTCCGAGTCCAATTTTAGGTGCTAATTTTTGGTCTGTAACTTATGAAGTTGGTTGCCAACTCTCTTTTTAAAATTGGAATTATCAATTTTTGATCACACATCATTCTAATCAATTATTTTGAGGCCTCAAAGTAATCTGAAATAAACTGCTCTAATTCCCCAGTTCATGCTAAATGTGGAAAGCCCAAACCCTTCACTCTATTGGTGCTCATCGTATTTTCCTAATTCAATGTGTTTGTGTGGAATGCTAAACTTAATGAAACTTCATCAAGAACTTAGGAAAGCAATCTCCATATACAGTAGTAGCAATCTCCATATAGTAGCGTACAACTGTTTCTGTATTCATTAAGTTCAACCTTCTCTTGTATCACTGTTTAGCAGAGATGGAACCACACAATAGTGTAGTTAATTGTACCAACTAAATGACAGCAAATTAAATTATCTTCATTTTTTTGGTTTGGGAAGCGATGAAGATCTTGAAGATTAATCCAAATGGGGCTTTGCATGAATATTGACGTCTAACTGGTTGTAAAAGTCATAACCCACCTCTGGTTCGCTGTGGTTATTTTTTCACACAATCTTATGGCTTTTATCCTTTTAATTGATCGTACCCAGTTTTAAATATTTTAATTTCTGCACATTTAAATTGTGTAAATATTCTTTTAAGCTAATCATGAAGTTTTGCACCTTTTTTGCATTTTCATTTATTTATTCTTGTATTAGCCTTCTCTCTCTCAATGTTTTACAAAAATATACTGTAAAATAGTTATATGGGCGGTGAGGGGAGCCTTTAAACACTAACCATAACTTCATAGTGTGCTACCGAGACTTTATTTAGTTGCTACCAAATAGTGTAATATTGATGACTGGTCTGGCATCATTTTATCTTCTATTTGAGAAGATTCCTGTTTTTGATACATGTTCGACAGTGTTCTTCCTATGTCTGCCTGAATCTGTTCATGACTGTAGGTACTGCATTTATTCAATCTTGGAGTGAAGAATCTCCAATCCTAGAGCAGATTTTCATAAGCTTGAGTTGGGTTAAAGGGGAAGGAAAGCCTAGGTGGAGTTCCTTTTTGTTTTGGAGTAATCTCTCATTTTATGTTGGGGGGGGGGGGGGGAAATGTATGTAGATAAAAATCATCATTTTCTGACTTCTGTGGAGCCCTATCTGATTGGGTCTGATGAATCTCTGGACATCACCAGGGAGCGGTCTGTTGAGTCCCAGAGGTGACTTCGTTGGAAACTTGAGTCCATGATTTCAGACTTGCCCCCGAACTGATCTGGGAGTCGGGCAGCGCTGGGCAGCACCACACACACCACACACACACAGTGGAGCTGCTCTGGGGTGTGAGAGGCTGCTTCCTGCTATTTATATTGGGCACACTGACAGAGAGGGAGCCCTGGCCTGATGTATCTTGTGGTCAAAAAAAATCAGTTTTTTTAATGAACTGGTCTCAACTTTAATGTATGAAATTTCAGTTGATGTGTGTACTACAAATTAAGAAGTCAAATCAATATTTATCTTGAAATTCCCAATTTTTAAAATCCCATTCACTACTGCAGATATGTTACAAGAGCGTCAAAGGATGTTGAACAGTTTATTTTTGTAATCCAATAGTGCAGTTAAACCGGAAAATTCTGAGAGTACGCAGACAGATCCATTGGCAGAAACTGTTGATAAAAGGCCTACACCTGGAATGTCCGCCTGCCCTTTCTCTGTAGATGCTGGTGGATCTGCAGTTACATTACTGATGAAGTATATCTGATTCTGTTGTGCTGTAGCTCACACATCACTGCTATAGCACCAACTATGCAAAAATTGGCTTTATAAAAACAATATTTTTATATAAAATGGAGTACTTTGAAATACTACTTTTCCCTACTTTCCTACCCCATTGAATTAATTGTTCTGATTTGCTGAAAGCTTGTGCTGCGCCTGTTTATGAAAAAGTCACAGGGCAGTGGTAATTTTAAGCATTGTGTTTCAAATATTCAAATTCAGAACTGACTGCCATGGGCAGAACGTGTAGACAAGATGGACTGGCAAAATTAGCTTTTATATTTGTACTGCAATATCTCTGTGCATCTCGAAATCTCTGTCTCTGTTTTAACCTGAAGGCTATTGGACTTTACAAATTGTTCAAATATTTTCCTGCTGGCAATTAGGAAGTCAACATGTTGGATATCTTTTTAAAAAAAAACTGTAATGTCTTTTTGTAAAATTTATAAACTTCTGATGTGGTACGAGGTCAGGAAGGTACCAGGTTCAAACTCTGGCCTGTACTGAGTTTGCCAGTCTTAACCTGGGCAGTGGTGGGAACCACCATTGGCTTCAGTGTCCCAGGCTAAGAGAAGGGGGGGGCTGGGTGAAATCAAACAGGACTCCCGTGGCTGATTATCCAGTAACTCCTGAGGTGTGTACATGTTGGGTGAAGACAGGATTGATTGCACTTGGCTGAGATGCACCCCGCTGCATTATTCTGTAGGCATTCACTGACTAGGCTCAAACATGATGAATGGCCACTCTAAGGAACTGGAGGGCATCAGGCACCCTGGAGTGTGACCCAGGTGGGAGAAAACCTTTTGGGTGACTCAAAAAGGCTGTAAATGTCAGCATTGGAAACTGAAATGTGTCTGTATTCTGACCATTATTTTGAGCTTGTCTAAACTGTACAGTGCTATGTAATAAAGTCAAAACTGAAGCTCTTTCAGTTAAAATATCTACCAAACTTGAGTGTGCAATTCATCATTCATATTCCACATGGCAACAGTTGAAACCATAGCAGAGAATCAGCTGTTGCTACTTTGTTATCCTAGCTATAATCATAATTAGTCTGCGATCATTCGAAATTGTGCACTTGGTGTTGATTTGTGCACTTGTATTGGTGGTGTTTATGAATGATTGGATTGAGGGCTTTTAGAACTACACACACTTGCTGGAATACTGCACAGTGCCAGACATGAAATACTGTGGGTTTGTAGATCCAAAACCTGCGATGTTGTTACTTTGAGGTCAAGCTGCAATCAGCTTAGTGTTTACATCAAAATGTGATTCCGGGAGCATACTGTGCTACGGCTTGGGTCACACTTGGTGTTTACCATCATGACTATGGCCTCTTGAAGATGGGAAGAGCTAACTGTTTCATCACTGTCATTCACAAAGCACCAGTGTACGAACAGACCATAGAGGCTTACAGTGCAGGTGCCCATTTGGCCCATGTCTCTGCCAGCTCTTTGATCGAGGTGCCAAATCATTGCCTGCCTTCAGTCAAGGAGGAGAGAATGGGTGAAAGAGAACATACAAGTAATGAAAGATGTACAACAGTGTAGAGTAGATCAGTATTGGGGTATGAGAAGTTTGTGCACAAATAACACATGGGGGAGTGGAATTGTTGCAATCAATTTAGTGGTATAATAGAAATGTGTGCTTTAAGTACTCCCCACATAATATTCCGAGGTCAATTCTGACGGCCAATGCATCTGCCATTATCCAGTGTGAGGCACTAGGACCCTGCTTGTTTCTTCCCCTTTTGTCTGCTTCCATGCCCGCATTGTCTCGGTTTCTCCTGACCAGGTGGATAAAAGGTATTGCACAACAGAGCCTTGTTCTACTGACCAGACGCTTCTCGTTCGAACCAAGGTTTGGTTTTCCAATTGCTGACAAATGGCAGCGGGCTGAAAGATAATTGAAGACGTTGAAAGAAACCTAATGGGCCAACAGTGGGGGTATAAGCAAAATAAATTAAAGCGATCTCCAATGTGAAGCCATCCTGCTGCCATCTTGCCTACACAACTCTTATTATCCATTTGGCTTTCTCTTTGGTAAGTTTTTGTAGATCAGATGGCAGTACAGTATAAAAGAGCCTAATGTATACATAATACTCGATAGAAAGGCAGCCACTGTAGCAGTGATCTCCAACCCCTGTGAAGACAATGTAGTGGGGCAAAAGTCACTGTTGCTCAGCAGCGGACGTCCCAAAGATAGCCAAGAACTGTTGCAGAATATCCAACAGGTCCTGGCAATATCTGATGGGATGTACAGAGCTGTACTGGAACTCTGATGGCCTACTCCATTTCTCTACACTCTTAATCACCCAATCTGGCACTCCCACTGCCTACAGGATGTTTTATGAAGCATTATTGTCCTCTAACAGCAAGTTGCTTTACTCTGAGTAAGTGTGAACTTTATCGGATTCATTGCAGGGTGTTGAGGCAGCCCCATTATATCATTTCCCCTACCACAAAGGTGCCAAAACTCTTCCAATTTCAAAATGGTTGCAGGTCTCCCACAGTGATGCTCACATTGTTGAAGAACATGCTAAAGTGTAACTGGAAGGAAGTGTGATTGGTGGGTGTGCGCGCTTTAAACAAGACATACTCCCACTCTGATCTCTCCATCCTCAGCCTCTTGCACTGTTCCAATGAAGCTCGAGGAACAACATATCTTTCGATTAGGCACTTTACAGCCTTCTGGACTCAACATCGAGTTCAACAATTTCAGACTGTAACCTCTGCCACTATCTCTTTTTTCTCTTTCACATGGCAGCTGTTGATCATCCTGTCTTTGCCATTTACACTTCATCTAGAGCCATCTTTTGTTTCTTAACTTGTCCCATTACCATCTCCTTTTGCCTTGCACCATCATCCCTTTTGTCTCTTAATCTCTCCTGCCTTCCAGCCTGTCACATACCTTCCCTTTTGTTCTTTCCCTGCCCCTACACTTGCTTAAAAACCTGTTACATCTCCAACTTTTTCCAGTTCTGACGAAGGGTCATCGACCTGAAACGTTAACTCAGTTTCTCTCTTCACAGATGCTGCCTGACCTGCTGAGTATTTCCAGCATTTTCTGTTTTTATTTCAGTTTTCCAGCGTCCGCAGTATTTTGCTTTTATAATAGTAGAAACTGTCACACCAACACCAGATAACAAATCTTGAAAGGATTGCCATGTATCTAGAATGTCATCCTTATAAAAATGTAAATAGAAATTTCCAATGTCTAGTCACTTTCACTGCTGCTGCTTGTCGATCGTGTGGGACCTTGTGCTTGTATCATTAAAGCTCGACTCTTTGTGATGTGATCCTTTGGCAGTATATGTAGCTGACAGCTTGTCAGCATATCATTGTCCAAAGCCATCTGATCTGGGTAATGTTCGTGAAAAGGACCCAGCTCGTGTTTAGTTTCCCTCCTTGAGCTGTAATCCAAAACTATTAAGGCTATCCGGCTACATTGCGACACACTGCTGTGTCGCCCTTTCAATTAATCTGGCGTTTCTCTTAAAATTCACTTTTTATCTGAGATTGGGATTCATCCCTGTTGTCAGCTGCAGACAAGGGGCTGCACTGTTCCTGGCTGAGAAGGGAGGAGAAACCGATCCAGTTACGTCTTCCCTCACCTTGTCCGTGAGCGCAAAATAAAATTCTAAGACCGTTGAAGCCTGCCTCAGTTTAATCAACTTGAGTTTTCTTCTCGGGATCAGTGTTTATGCACTTCTCGTACTGCTCAACGGAATACCAAAAGCAGCACGCATCTGAGGGGTGTGCTATCTCACGCTTGCCTCCAAGCCTGCTATTGCAATTTTGCTCTTTTATTGATATAGTCGGTGCTCCTCTGAACCACCTTCTCCTGTTCTTCCTAAGCTTCCAATAAAGCATCCTACACTCCTTCCTGTATCTTCGCAGACTCATTCTTTTACAGGATCCCCAAATCTGTGGAACTCCTTGCCTCCTTCAGTCGTGCCTTCCTTCCACCCGCAGGCATTTTTTTACGCCCAAGCTTGGAATCACCTCACCATCTTGTCTCCATTTACCTTTGCCTTCTAGTCAACTCGTCATTCTTGATGATGTCCTGCGCAAGAGAGTCTTAACTCTTCAAAAAAAAAGGTTTCTCAATAAGAACTCCTGATTTGAAATTTGGCACATGTTGCAGTACTTCATGTTGTCCATTAGATGGGACAGAACAACTATAAATCTGCAGTCCCCCCCAATAACAATTCGATAGGTTCAGGAGAACCAGGGGGCATGTGTAGAAGTTATGTCAGCATGGAACGAGGTTAGATGTCATGATCTTTTTCACCGAGGGTCATCAACCAGTGTTCTCTGACTATATATGCTGTGCCTATATGCATCTCTTCACTTCACCTGACGAAGGAGCAGCGCTCCGAAAGCTTGTGATTTCAAATAAAGCTGTTGGACTATAACCTGGTGTTGTGCGACTTCTCACATTCATCAACCTCTGGCACGAGTTGCCGGTTCGTACAGGGAGTGCGGCTTCACTGCAAACATCCAAAAGGGAGCTGGATAGGTTTCTGGCTGAGGCTGCTATCAAAAGGTAGGTGCGATATTGGGAGTTAGGCCTCAAGGTAACTGGTCTCCTGGAACTCGTTTTGAGGACCTGCAAGGTGGGTTGGAGAGGAATTTCCCGGTATTCTCTTTTCCCTAATGTTGCCTCTCCTTGGAGATGATATGGCTGTTGGTGGGTGGGAGCACTGTGACTGTATGGGACAGGTTTGATGGGCCAGCTGGTTTTTTCCTGTCTGTCACTTTTGTATGTTTGTAATTTTTTTCCCTTTACCTCAGCTCTTCTGAAGATGGTGACTTGGGGTGAGGTACAGTTTGATGGAGTCACTCCTTGCGTCTCTATAGCCAGGATAAAGGAGCCAGATTTACCAGAGTGATTGTCCGGAGACAGCTCCCAAACACCAGTCCCCCAGCTTCTGAACTAAACCCATGCTGATGACAAAGCAACTAACCAGAAACCCATGTTTGCTCTCCTGGCGCAGATGTTACAGTCAAGGCCCTGCCGGATTCCCTTTGGTTTACAATACAAAAGGAAGGGAATCCAGCTTCTTACATTTCCGCCTCTCCAATCCATAGAATCAATTGTAGCTCCCACTTCCGATTGCCCGGTTGAGTTCAGCTGAGCCTGCATAGACTGGGAGTCAAGCCTTGGACCTTCATGTCAGCCACTCCTTACCTTGATCAGCTGAGTCACGGGAGGAGGCTGTGTGCAGGATAGATGGATGGAGCTTTAACAACACTCAAGAAGCTCGACACCATCCAGGACAAAGCAGCCCGCTTGATCAACACCCCATCCACCACCTTAAATATTCACTCCCTCCACCACCGGCGCACCGTGGCTGCAGTGTGTACCATCTAACAACACGGCAACACGGTGGCATAGTGGTTAGCACTGTTGCCTCACAGCGCCAGGGACCCGGGTTCGAATCCGGCCTCGGGTGACTGTCTGTGTGGAGTTTGCACATTCTCCCCGTGTCTGTGTGGGTTTCCTCCGGGTGCTCCGGTTTCCTCCCACAGTCCAAAGATGTGCGGGTTAGGTTGATTTGGCTATGATAAATTGACCCTTAGTGTTAGGGGGGATTAAATACGTGGGGTTACGGGGATAGGGTGGGATATGTGTCGGTGCAGGCTCGATGGGCCGAAATGGCCTCTATCTGCACTGTGGGGATTCTGTGATTCTGTGATCTACAAGATGCACTGCAGCAACTCCCAAACCCGCGACCTCTTCCACCTAGAGGGACAAGGGCAGCAGGCACATGGGAACACCACCACCTCCAAGTTCCCCATCCTGACTTGGAAATATATCGGCCGTTCCTTCATCGTCGCTGGGTCAAAATCCTGGAACTCCCTCCCTAACAGCACTGTGGGAGTACCTTCACCACACGGACTGCAGCGGTTCAAGAAGGCGGCTCACCACCACCTTCTCAAGGGGCAACTAGGAATGGGCAATAAATGCCGGCCTTGCCAGCGATGCCCACATCCTAGGAATTGGTTAAATAAAAGATGCCAGCACGCAGGTTAGGCTATCCCTGTGAAGGAACGGGGAGCTTTTGATAACAGAAAACTCTCTCAGTTAACGACAGGGCTTTGTTTTTACTTCAATTAGCTACCTGATAATATTGAAGTATTTTTGGCATAGAGGAATGTCAATTTGCCAATATCTGCTTTTAAGACAGCAAGAAGAGTTGCCTTAGCAACTTAGCAGCTTCCATTGAATTGGGTAATGAATCAAATGGGTTTTGGTTTCCCCTTTGTTGTCTCCCTGAGCCAGTCAGCCTTGTACACTGACTGGTTCCCGCTGCATTATTTATACAGGGATAAGTACATTGCATTGTACCTGGTACCTAGAAGTCCGGGATTATGAAGGGATGGAGTTTGGGGGACCTTTTCATGCAATATTCTCAGATTGCAAACTCAATTGAACGATTTGACGTGACATTTGAATGAAAGCTTTTTTTTTGAACAGAACAATGGGACTGACTGCACTGATTAGCCTGTCCTTCTACCTAATGGGTTTCTGCATATCTAGCCCAGAACTTTCAATTTTGGCTCGCTTTACAAGCAGAAGTATCCAGACTTTAATTTTTGATCGTTGAGGAGCCCAAGTGAAGGGCCGAAGTTCAAAGTGTAGAGAACACCAAGCAGAGAGAGAGAGAGAGAGAGAAGACCGGGTCACCTACTGGTTAGATGGTCCTGAACTGGGGGCCTTCTCCGTATTTTCTGAGCGAAGTGATCATGTGTCTTTTTTTTAATGTTGTAAACCTGTAGATTGTGGGAGAAAGGGAAGACTGGGGAGGCGAGGAGTTCCACAGTTTTGAGATCTTTGGGAAAGAAGGAGTTGGAATTGGAGAGGGTGAGATGAGTTCTAATTGCAGATCATTCTTGTTACAGTAAAATGTTTGTCTTGCAACCAATACGATAAAAGTCATCAGATGCGGTAGGTCTCTGGGTTTTAGTTCTCCTTTGTATTAGATGGAAAATAAACTACCAATAAACCGCTGACTCGGTTGCAAAATGCCCCTCGGTGTTCTTGGGGTAGTTGGAAGAAATAGTCACTCCTGATCACTATTCAGTGACTTCATGGTAATATCACACGCGTGGACATTGGACCAGGACAGATGGCACTCGGCTGTGCTGCATCACTCGGTCGAAAAGCTCGGTGATACACACTGTCCAGTTCATGCTTGAGGGTGTGGAGTCTTGGTCAAGGTACCAGAGTTCATCCTAGTGTGGGGTCAAGTCAGCACCTCCAGGGATTATGGTGGATGGGGAAGCAGAATTCAATTCCAAAAATTGGTGAGAGTAATTGTGTGTTATTTCACCCTGTAACGTGTGTGTGTGTGTGAAATCTGACCTAGAGCTGTCTGTAGCGGAAGGAATCTACTGCAAAAAGGAGCTGTTTGCTGCGTTCAGTGTGAGAGAGACAGAGACAACCGCTCACTCAAAGGGAAGGTCGCAGGCCCGCGCCGAAAGTCATCAGGGATGTTGTAAAAGGCGTCGACGAACCATCTTCTTTTATTATCAAGGTTGTCACTACTTGGTGAATGCAACGAGGAGAGAGAAGTAAGCACATGCAACTAATTAAAGGGATAGGGGAAAATAAGCACACCAGGCCTTGGCTATAGGGAAAAGGTAAATGGGTTAGAATTGCACCGCTCAATATCAGTAACACAATTAATGCGCCTGTATGAAATTCTCTGCTATTTTAATGTTTGTCTATTTATATTAAACTGGTTTGCTAAACTAGCAGACGGAGAAATTCCATGCAAACTGTGTTACTGGTCGCACACACTGCAATTTCAATCCAAAAGTGACACCACGTCATTTGGAGTTTGAAATTAGAGCCTTGCTTTTCTATATATTAGTGGCTTTAAGTAGTTTTATGTTGAACTAATCTTTTTAAAATTTTCTGTGTTTTTTTTTCCTGGAGCATGTTTGCAAACTTGTATGTTACACTTTAGGGAACACCCTTAAAGATGTAGAACGTGACTTAATTTAGTGGATTTAAAGCATTTACTGCAAACTCCTAAATTTCACACACTTTCAATTTTATCTTGTAAACAGTCTTAGGACGTAACAGGTATTTGTTTGTGAAGGTTTTATATTACAGGTAACGGAACTGTTGCCCATCTATACTGTTAATCCTGTGTAAATACTTGTCTCTATTTCTCAGTCTCTCCTCACTCCGTGGCTCACCGATTCTCTATTCTAGCTTCTCGCTGGAATCTCACTCCTCCTTCTTTCCTTGTCCTGTTAAGGTGTTATCGGTGAACAGCTTGTTGTACACTTGGTTAAAAAGAAAGACTTGCATTTATATAGCGCCTTTCACGACCACCGGACCCCTCAAAGCACTTTACAGCCAATGAAGTACTTTTGAAGTGTGGTCACTGTTGTAATGTAGGAAACGCGGGAGCCAATTTGCGCACAGCAAGCTCCCACAAACAGCAATGTGATAATGACCAGATCATCTGTTTTTGTTATGTTGGTTGAGGGATAAATATTGGCCAGGACACCGGGGATAACTCCCCTACTCTTCTTCGAAATAGTGGCCGTGGGATCTTTTACGTCCACCTGAGAGAGCAGACGGGGCCTCAGTTTAATGTCTCATCCGAAAGACGGCACCTCCGACAGTGCGGCGCTCCCTCAGTACTGCACTGGAGTATCAGCCTAGATTTTTGTGCTCAAGCCTCTGGAGTGGGACTTGAACCCACGACCTTCTGACTCCGAGGCGAGTGTGCTAAGCCAGCATGTGCTCTTGGTCTCTCCTGCTGGAGTTAATCATTGCACTTTCAGGCCTCCCCAGGTGACTCAACAGGTGAATGGACCGCCTGTTGTGGTCCAAAGTCAGAGCCACCATTGAGGTCCCAGGTCCAATCCCTGTGGTGAGCTAGCGAGCCTCCGTATGGGCGCTATCAGGTATACAATGTCAATCGGGCGAGCTGCATCCACCAATCTAGCAAATTCCTCAGCAAATTCATCCAGGTTGTTAAGGCATGATTTTCTTTTCCAAATGCCAGGTTCAAAGCCTCCAATAACCCCTTCTCTGTCAGAGTGGGCTCGATCTTGACTTCGCGCGATGGTGTAAATCAGGTGATAGCCAGTCAGCCACCCGTTTTCCATCTCTTCCCCACTGAAGTCAACAGGGGTGGGAGGGGAGGAGATGTAAGACTGGCTGCCGACTCGCTATCACCCGCTCTATACCATCACACACAGTCAGGATCTACCCCAGTGTCTCTAATGATCCCTTCTGGCAACTGGTCGAGAATCCAAGTCATTTCTCGGTTCTGCCTGGTTTCCCTTTTCAAATCATAGAAATTTACAGCACAGAAGGAGGCCATTCGGCCCATCGTGTCTGTGCCGGCCGACAAAGAGCTCTCCAGCCTAATCCCACTTTCCAGCTCTTGGTCCGTAGCCCTGTAGGTTACGGCACTTCAAGTGCATATCCAAGTACTTTTTAAATGTGATGAGGGTTTCTGCCTCTACCACCCTTTCAGGCAATGAGTTCCAGACCCCCACCACCCTCTGGGTGAAAAAAGTTCTCCTCAACTCCCCTCTAATCCTTCTACCAATTACTTTAAATCTCTGGCCCCTGGTCATTGACCTCTCCGCTAAGGTCCTTCCTATCCACGCTATCTCGGCCCCTCATAATTTAATACACAATGAATGTAGGCACCACAGGGACCTCACTTACCCCAGTCCATGGGACCGATCCCGGACTCTAGCGAGCTGTTAAATGCATGAGCTAAGGGGCACAGCTCCTGTTTCTTTGGGTAAAGAGTTAGGAGAGTATGTTAAATAGCGACTAATCCCAAATAAAATCCTTAATCCGTGCAATTTCGGCGGTGGAATCTGAGACCTTGACCGATATGTTTGAAGCATTGTGATGCAGTCATGCAGCTGAGAGTACACATGTCTAGAATGTCAGCACTGAATCGTAGTGTGTGCATGTTGTTTCTGTACAGCCGCATAACAGCAGGTCACGAGTAGGATCAGTGTTCGCGCTGGGACGACATGAGACCCGTGGACTGAGGGCCAGATTTCCCCGGAGAGGAGTGTATCCCATTCACCAGGAGCAATGGCAGCCCCACTCCCCCTGGTGGTAACCCTGGTGCTGCTGGCCACCCCACACGGCACAGGTAAGAGTTTGCGATTCAACGACTTTATCAGGTTTCAGCCTGAAATGCTGAGTGCAAGGCTTCCCACGATGGTCTAGTTATTAAAGGCACCGTCCAGCGTCGCTCAGACCAGCAGGCCCAGGTTTTCGAGCCAGTCAGTGCTGAGTTAGCTGGTGTCAGCTGGGAAGCTGCTGGTGTCAGCTGGGAAGCTGCTGGTGCTCTGCTGGGTTGGCTTCAGTGAAAAGAAAGACTTGCATTTCTATAGCGCCTTTCACGACCTCAGGATGTCCCAAAGCGCTTTACAGCCAATGAAGTACTTTTTGAAGTGTAGTCACTGTTGTAATGTAGGAAACGCAGCAGCCAATTGGCGCACAGCAAGCTCCCGCAAACAGCAACGTGATAATGACCAGATCATCTGTTTTAGTGATGTTGGTTGAGGGATAAATATTGGCCCCAGGACATTGGGGAGAACTCCCCTGCTCTTCTTCGAAATAGTGCCGTGGGATCTTTTACCCGTCTGTCACCTGAGAGAGCAGACGGGGCCTCGGTTTGACGTCTCATCCGAAAGACGGCACCTCCAACATTGCAGCGCTCCCTCAGTACTGCACTGGGAGTGTCAGCCTAGATTTTGGGCTTGAGTCTCTGGAGTGGGACTTGAACCCACAACCTTCTAGACTCAGAGGCGAGGGTGCTGCCCACTGAGCCACGGCTGACACCAATGCCCCTGAACTCGGGAGGGGAAACAAGTGAAGCCAGGGTTGGCTCTCCTGATTGCTATCCACATATCAAACTGCATCGGATAGCATGCGAAACCGGATCAGGCCGGGCTGTGCTGCCTCCCAAGGTCAAATTGCCCGTTGACGGTTATGGTTCAGATTCGTACCTAGAGAAAGATGGCTGGGGTGGCGTATCAAATGATGGCCAGCATTTGTGGAACTCTAACCAAGCTAGAATCAGGAAGGGGCTGGCGGGGGTAAATCTGGGATGGGGAATGCACAGCATCGCATGTTCTTTGAACAATGGGCTCCTTTGTCAAATTAAGGATGGACTGGACTGAAAGGTGAAAGCAGTGTTGAGGTGTTTGGATGGCCGTGTCCACCCTCGTCATTCACTAAGTGCTCGGTGCTGATTTTGCAGGTAACAAGATTGAGCAGTACATGGAAGTGTTAAAAGATGTTGCACGTTTATTCGGAGGAGGAAATACAGAAGGAGAAACGGAACCGATCCCCGTCCACGCAAAGTCGGGCACCAGAGATTCCCAAAGGATCCATTCTGTGGTCTCCAGTCTAATGGGCGGACTCAGAACTTTGAGCACTTTACCGCAAAGAAATCTGCCCTCTTTTCTCACCAAACGTAGGCTGGACAGCAAGAGACTCTCCGCATTTCTGTACAACATCTCGTTATATTTACAAAACAACGACCTCCAGGATCCGGCGGATGAAAGCCTCGCGTTGAGTGTTCTCGACTCTGAGGGAGTGGAGGTTGGCTCTCCACCCAGGGCCACCCTCGAACTGAAGGACCTCTTTGTATCTTTGCGGGCCAGCAGGAACCTGGACAACCTGATAGAATTTCTGCAAAGTGTCTTGGACTTTTTCACTGAGCATCAGCTCTTCAGTTGGTTTTTCCAAAAGCAGAACTGGGAGGTCGTTGTTGATTTGATTGAGATGGTTTCCCAAACATTATTAAGTGGGACTTATGGACAAGCCAGTGCTGGCATTCAGGAGTTAATCTGTTCCTTAACAGGGCAGAGTGATTGTGGCATCTATATAGATTGGCTTGAAAGTCTAGGCAAGTTGTTTGACCAGACCAACTGGAAGTCACTGGTCAATTTTCAGTCCAACGGTCCACCTCCTAGAAATGAAAGATTCCGACCATGGAACAGGCCTCCAGAACCCGGGAGTTTTGGGAATCCCGGCCCGCAAAGCTCAAACCCGGCGAAAAGCGTCAACACGGTGCACAGTCTGCTTCAGATTCTTTCGAAGCCCAGCGGCAGGAGGAGCGGGTCAGAGGGGACGCATTCGGCCAATCGCTCCCAAAACGCTTGGGGCGAGGAAGCCCTGTGGGATGGCCTGGAAGAACTCAGGCAGAATATTGTACGAAAGGTCGGGTCATCCGTCTACACCAACTTTAAGAGGAAAGTGTCACGAATGACGGGCTCTCTGGTCAATGAAGTTTCGTCCGTTATTGGAATCCCGCAATCAGACCATGATGGCAAATGTTCTGTGGGTAAGTGGTGTTTCAGCAGAGGTTATGTTTTCATCGAATAATAGAAATTACAGCAGGGCCGGAGATCTCTCTGCTCTAATCGCATTTCTTTACTCTTTCCCCATATCCTTTTCTGTTCTTTTATCCAATTCCCTTTTAAATAATCTAGTCTCTGCCTCAATAGCCCCTTGTGGTGAAGCATTCTGTGTTTTAATAACCCACTGTATGAAAACATTTTCTATAATTTTCCGAATCGTTCTTCTCATGAAAGAAAGACTTGCATTTATGTAGCGCCTTTCATGACCTTTACAGTCAATTAAATTCTATTTTTTTGAAGTGTAGTCACTGTTGTAGAAACATAGAAAATAGGAGCAGGAGTAGGCCATTCGGCCCCTCGAGCCTGCTCCGCCATTCGATGAGATCATGGCTGATCATCTAAACTCAGTACCCTGTCCCTGCCTTCTCCCCATATCCCTTGATACCTTTAGCTTTAAGAAATATATCTAACTCATTCTTGAATATATTTAATGAATTGGCCTCAACTACCTTCTGTGGTAGAGAATTCCACAGGTTCACCATTCTCTGGGTGAAGAAATTCTTCCTCATTTCTGTCCTAAATGGCTTACCCGTTATCCTTAGATTATGACCCCTGGTTCTGGACTCTCCGACCATCAGGAACATTCTTCCTGCATCTAGTTTGTCCAGACCTGTCAGAATTTTATATGTTTCAATGAGATCCCCTCTCATTCTTCTATACTCCAGCGAGTATAAGCCCAATCGACCCAATCTCTCCTCATATGTCATTCCTGCCATCCCAGGTATCAGCCTTGTGAATCTTCGCTGAACTCCTTCCATGGCGAGAACATCCTTCCTCAGATAAGGCGACCAAAACTGCACACAGTACTCAAGGTGTGGTCTCACCAAGGCCCTGTACAACTGCAGCAGGACATCCCTGTTCCTATACTCAAACCCTTTCGCTATGAAGGCCAACATACCATTTGCCTTCTTCACCGCCTGCTGCACCTGCATGCTTACTTTCAGCGACTGGTGCACAAGGACACCTAGGTCTCGTTGCACTTCCCCTTCTCCCAATCTATTGCCATTCAGATAATAATCTGCCTTTCTGTTTTTGACACCAAAGTGGATAACCTCGCACTTATCCACATTATATTGCATCTGCCACGCTTCTGCCCACTCACCCAACCTGTCCAAATCATCCTGGAGTTTCTCGGTATCCTCCTCGCAGCACACACTCCCACCCAGCTTTGTGTCATCTGCAAACTTGGAGATATTACATTTAGTTCCCTTATCTAGATCATTAATGTATATTGTGAATAGCTGGGGTCCAAGGACCGATCCCTGCGGTACCCCACTAGTCACTGCTTGCCACTCGGAAAAAGACCCATTAATTCCTACTCTCTGCTTTCTGTCCGCCAACCAGTTCTCTATCCAAGTCAATACCTTGCCCTCAATCCCATGTGCCTTAACTTTACACGCTAATCTCTTATGCGGGACCTTATCGAAAGCCTTTTGAAAGTCCAAATACACCACATCTACTGGTTCTCCCTTATCTATTTTCCCAGTTACATCCTCAAAAAATTCCAGTAGATTAGTCAAGCACGATTTACCTTTTGTAAATCTATGTTGACTTTGTCCGATCCTGTCACTGTTTTTCAAGTGCTCAGCTATTACATCCTTTATAATGGACTCTAGCATTTTCCCCAATACCGATGTCAGGCTTACCGGTCATTAATTCCCCGCTTTCTCTCTACCACCCTTTTTGAATAGTGGGGTAACATTGGCTACCCTCCAATCCATGGGTACAGTTCCAGATTCCATCGAATGTTGGAAGATGATCAGCAATGCATCTACTATTTCTAGGGCCACTTCCTTAAGTACCCTAGGATGTAGATTATCAGGCCCTGGGGATTTATCGGCCTTCAATCCCGTCAATTTCCCTAACACCATTTCCCTGCAAATACTGATTTCTTTCAGTTCCTCCCTTTCATCAGACCGTATGTTCTCCAACATCTCTGGGAGGGAAGTAGGCAGCCAATTTACACACAGCAAGATCCCACAAACAGCAGTGCGATAACTGACCAGATAATCTGTTTTTTTTAGTGCTGTTGGTTGAGGGGTAAATATTGGCCCCAGGACACTGGGAAATAGTGGCCATGGGATCTTTTACATCCACCTGAGGGGGCAGACTGGGCCTCGTTCCTACATCTCATCCCAAAGATGGCACCTCTGACAGTGCAGCACTCCCTCAGTACCACACTGGGATTGTCAGCCTGGATTATGGCCTCAAGTCTCTAATATTCCTAAATGTGTGCCTTCTTGTTACTGATTCACCAAATAGTGGAAATAATCTTTCACTGGTTGGTCTCTGCAAAACTTTTAATAACCTCTGTTAGATCCCATCGCAACCTTTTCTGTCTGTTTAAAAAAAAAAGGCCCTAATTTTTTGATCCTTTCTTCATAACTATAATCTCTCATTCCCAGTATCATTCTAGGGAACATTTGCTGCATCCTTTCCTTGGCTCCATATTCCAATCAATGTACGTTTGAATATTTTATGATATGGGAAACCAGTGCAACCAAAGTTTTAAATATCTCTCCTTTCTTACAGGGGATCTAAGACAACTTCTTTTATGGTAAGTTTACTCCTGGTGTTTAACCACAGTTTAGCTTCTTTTGAACTTGACCTGCCCATCCACTCAGCCTCCCCAGCAAAACCGCTAGCGCTCCCTCCATCCAGATACTCCATGGCAGCTTTGAAGCCAGAAAAATTAGATCCGCTGAAATGAGAAGCTCGAAACACAAAAGGACAACAAACACCGGGTTATCACTCCAGGGTCTGGCCCTAAATCCAGGCCAGGCTGTGGTTATCAGTAACATCCCTGATGGGCCGAAAGACTATACCCCCTTCTCCCCGCTCCACTTTTAAAAAAAAATCGTTTTTATGGGATGTGGGCGTCGCTGGCAAGGCCGGCATTTATTGCCCATCCCTAATCGCCCTTGAGAAGGTGGTGGTGAGCTGCTTTCTTGAACCACTGCAGTCCGTGTGGTGAAGGTGCTCCCACAGTGCTGTTCGGGAGGGAGTTCCAGGATTTTGACCCAGCGACGATGAACGATCGGCGATACACTTCTAAGTCAGGATGGTGTGTGACTTGGAGGGTAACTTGGAGGTGGTGGTGTTCCCATGCGCCTGCTGCCCTTGTCCTTCTAGGTGGAAGAGGTCGTGGGTTTGGGAGGTGCTGCCGAAGAAGCCTTGGCGAGTTGCTGCAGTGCATCTTGGAGATGGTACACACTGCAGCCACGGTGCGCCGGTGGTGGAGGGAGTGAATGTTTAAGGTGGTGGATGGGGTGCCGATCAAGCGGGCTGCTTTGTCCTGGATGGTGTCGAGCTTCTTGAGTGTTGTTGGAGCTGCACTCATCCAGGCAAGTGGAGAGTCTTCCATCACACTCCTGACTTGTGCCTTGTAGATGGTGGAAAGGCTTTGGGGAGTCAGGAGGTGAGACACTCGCCGCAGAATACCTAGCCTCTGACCTGCTCTTGTTGCCACAGTATTTATGTGGCTGGTCCAGTTAAGTTTCTGGTCAATGGTGACCCCCAGGATGTTGATGGTGGGGGATTCGGCGATGGTAATGCCGTTGAATGTCAAGGGGAGGTGGTTAGACTCTCGCTTGTTGGAGATAGTCATTGCCTGGTACTTCTGTGTCAGAGACAGAACCTTCAAGCTCCATGTCCTTGTAGTTTAGGATTCTATTTGTAATCCCGCACCACCTTCATAAACCTCCTCGAAACCGGCCTTCCTTGGCAGTTCCTTCAGGCACCTCCCCCCTTCCTGCAGCAAAGCACCTTGGGATGTTTCACCAAACGACGGGCGCTGCATAAATAAGCAGCGGTGCCGAGCATTGCTCTGGGACCGGAGCTAATATCAGGCTTCGAGAGGCCTGGGGAAAACAGTTCAGTCCAGCAGCACAGTCATGTCCTCAGTAAGAAAATTATTTAGCTCACAGCCTTAACCAGTGGTGCAGAGGAAAGAAAAGAAAGACTCGCATTTCTATAGCGCCTTTCACGACCTCAGGACGTCCCAAAGCGCTTTACAGCCAATTAAGCACTTTTGAAGTGTAGTCACTGTTGTAATGTGGGAAACGCGGCAGCCAATTTGTGCACAGCAAGCTCCCACAAACATCAATGTGAAAATGACCAGATCATCTGTTTTAGTGATGTTGGTTGAGGGATAAATATTGGCCCCAGGACACCGGGGAGAACTCCCCTGCTCTTCTTCGATATAATGTCGTGGGATCTTTTTCGTCCACCTGAGAGAGCAGACGGGGCCTCAGTTTAATGCCTCATCTGAAAGACGGCATCTCCGACAGTGCAGCGCTCCCTCAGCACTGCCCCTCCGACAGTGCAGCGCTCCCTCAGCACTGCCCCTCCGACAGTGCGGCGCTCCCTCAGCACTGCCCCTCCGACAGTGCGGCGCTCCCTCAGTACTGACCCTCCGACAGTGCGGTGCTCCCTCAGCACTGCCCCTCCGACAGTGCGGCGCTCCCTCAGTACTGCCCCTCCGACAGTGCGGCGCTCCCTCAGTACTGCCCCTCCGACAGTGCGGCGCTCCCTCAGTACTGCCCCTCCGACAGTGCAGCGCTCCCTCAGTACTGCCCCTCCGACAGTGCAGCGCTCCCTCAGTACTGCCCCTCCGACAGTGCAGCACTCCCTCAGTACTGCCCCTCCGACAGTGCGGCGCTCCCTCAGTACTGCACTGGAGAGTCAGCCTGGATTATGTGCTCAAGTCCCTGGAGTTGGATTTGAACCCACAACCATTCTGACTCAGAGGCGAGGGCGCTACCCACTGAGCCACGGCTGATATTAAGAGTAAGTAAGAAACCTCAGTGAACAGAACATGGCTACCCACCCAATACCAGTTTCAGGTCTTTAGGGTTCTTGTTTAAGATCGTGGAGCTTTTTGGCGGGTATTGTAAGGTTGGAGTTAGTGAACATCTTTTACTATGTGTGTTAATGTTTTTGAGGGTATATTTTCCTTCTTTCATTGACTGTTTGCTTGCTAACATGTATGAATGGAAGAAAACATACCCCATCTGTCTCTTGCTTTTGACTCCATTGTATTCTTGTGCATGTCATTTGCATATGCAAATCATTCACGTTGACCCGCAGAGGAGCCCATTGCATAGACGCCCCTCACCGTTTCCATCCAGGATATCACAATCTGTCTCTCTGGTTGTTTTATTATTTCCAATCTAGGGGGATCAGGAACAACATCTCCTGGAACACTCCAATACTGGGATTCAGCTCCCGAGGAGTTTTGACGGAAACGCCTTTTCTATCCTGCAGCCGGTCAGATGACAAAGTCCGAGACACGCGGAGAGATTCCCGTAAAGTCGCCAAGAGATCTGAGGAGGCTGGTAAAGATGAGAATGACTTTCCCTACGCTGGCATCCTGGAGGCTGTCTGCAATGACTCGATGCCCGAGCTACCAGGGATCTCCAACTTCACGGTCTACCTCTACTGCAACCTCTTGAACCAGACCACGGACGCGACCCGGCCACCCCCCGACCTCAGAGCCACCTGCTCAGATGCTGCCTGGTACTTCTCCGTGGTGGAGGAGGATCTTTACTGGGTTCAGGTCTGCAAGCAGTTTTACACCTCCGAGTTCAACTCCACTGTCTGCAGCAACATCTCCCTGTTGAGCCAGCAGGACTTCAACCAACCTTGGATCCTTCAGCTCTGTACCGGGCTGCAGAGTGGGTCAAGGAAAGTTGGGATCTCCGCCAGTAATTGCGGCAGGTTGTCCGCCATTGCAAGCATGGGCCCAGAAGATATCCAGAAATGTGTTCTGCCCAATAGTACAGCTTATATCCAGAAGCTTTGCTCCAATGAAACCTTCCTGAAGAATGTGGTTGGAGATAAGAGGTTTATCATTAATCTTTGCAGTCAACTGAATGGACTGAAAATGGAAGTGAGCTCTTTGATGGCGGGTGATAAGAATGGTGCTGATTACATCAACCACTTTTGTTCCCAAAGGAGGTTACTGAAAAATCTAGGTGTGAACGAGACCTGGATTAACCAGTTCTGCTCGTGGTTATCTAGTACCTCAGAAGGGGCAAGTATGGTCAATAGCAAATGTGAGCGAATGTTTGAGAGTACGAATATTGATCTGGATGAGGTTCAGGAATGCATCCTTCACCTTGGTGTTGGGCACATCAAGGTGCTTTGCTCCAACGGTACTTTTCTGCTGAATCAGACAGGAAGCAGTGTCTGGGTTGGTCGCCTCTGCGCACACCTGTACAGTGGCTCAGAGGGGCCGCGCGTTTCAACCAATGAGTGCCATCGCTTGTTTGAGATTTCAAATTTCACCGTCCAAGATTTGCAGGAGTGCATCTTTGCGAATGGCACGACCCACATCCTCAATATTTGCACCAATGGGGCATCTCTGAAGGTCGACGATCGGACCATGTCCTGGATAATCCATTTTTGCAACCTGCTTGATCAAGTGAAAAGGGAGCTGAAGTCTTTAATTGTTGGAAACCAGCCATTGTTGTGTGATTACAAAACATGGTCATACGAGATGTTCATCAATGGGAGCCTCCTAGCGACCTGCAAAGATCAGGACAGTGAGGGGTTAAAGGAGGTCATTTGCCGAAACGCTACTCTTTATTATTCAATCTCACAGACACACCTTTGGATTGTAAATTACTGCACGGCCTCCAACGCACCACAAGATGAGAAGTGTTTTGTCCGACATTTGCTGGACATGCTTCCAATACCTTTGAGCTTCAACACAACTCAACTTTGTAAAAATCCAACGGCTTTCCTGATGGACCTGCTCGACCGTTTTAATCAATGTGATGACCAGGCCTTCAGTTGGATTTCCAACGCCAACTATATTCTCCGAGT
The DNA here is from genome assembly GCA_030390025.1 of Squalus acanthias. Taxonomy (NCBI): domain Eukaryota; kingdom Metazoa; phylum Chordata; class Chondrichthyes; order Squaliformes; family Squalidae; genus Squalus; species Squalus acanthias. The sequence continues at coordinate 65,574,180 of CM059443.1, read as the reverse complement.
CTTCGACTACATCCTGGATTTTTCTAGCCTCGATCGCAGCGAGGAGGAGGTGCAACAGGTTTTGAGTGAAGCCATTCTTCTCTCCAGCTTGTCGGACAATGCTTCATTCTGGGCGTCTTTCAACCCCAACGCGTCCATCAGTATTTTACAGACGATTGACCGCTACTTGATGGAGGAGACAAATGGAGCCCTTAAAAAGGACCTTCTCAACTGCTTCAGTGTAAGCAATAGGGTAGAGCAAGGGTGTCCAAACTACCACCTCAGTGCTACCTCCATTAAATCTCCCCTTAACCTTCTCTGCTGTAAGGAGAACAATCCCAGCTTCTCCAGTCTCTCCACGTACCTGAAGTCCCTCATCCCTGGTGCCATTCTGATAAATCTCCTCTGCGCCCTCTCCACGACCTTGACATCCTTCCTAAAGTGTGGTGGCCAGAATTGGACACAATACTCCAGCTGGGGTCCAACCAGATTTGGAAGATAATTATCAACCAATTATCAACACTGATTCCAGTCAGATTCTTCAGAAGAGTACCGTTGGAGCAAAGCTCCTCGAGTCCCAGCCATCAAGGCCTCGAAGCCCAGGGTAGTTAATCCCATTTTCACCCTTGGTCCTGATTTGTCCTGTTTGAATTTTACGGTACTGTTGTCTCATAGGTTGAGAAATATCTTCCAAAAGAGGTTCGGCCTCAGCTGCAGTATTGAGTCCATGTCTGAGCACCGCACTTGAGGAAGGATGTCAAGGCCTTGGAGAGGGTGCAGAGGAGATTGACCAGAATGGTGCCAGGGATGAGGACTTCTGTTATGCGGAGAGACTGGAGAAGCTGGGGTTGTTCTCCTTAGAGGAGAGAAGGTTAAGGGGAGGTTTAATATTATGAGGGGTAAATAAGGCGAAACTGTTTCCACTGGCAGGAGGGTCGGTAACCAGAGGACGCAGATTTAAGATAATTGACAAAAGAACCAGAGGGGGAGATGAGGAGAATTATTTTAACGCAGCGAGTTGTTGTGATCTGGAATGCGCTGCCTGAAAGGGCGGTGGAAGCAGATTCAATAGTAACTTTCAAAAGGGAATTGGAGAAATACTTGAAAAGGAAAAATTTGCAGGGCTCTGGGGAAAGAACAGGGGAGTAGGACTAATTGGCTAACTCTTTCAAAGAGCCGGCACAGGCACAATGGGCTGAATGGCCTCCTTCTGTGCTGTAGGAATCTGTGAGATCCTAAATCACAACCTCAAGATCGATTAGCAGCAGCACGTTATATAGGAATGAATGGGAACAGGGATTTGAACATTATACGTCACTCCCCCAGGTCCATGTTCAGCCTGTGGGGATGCTGGCAGTAACAGGCATTCATTCCGTAGATTAAAAAAAAGGTTTGGAAAGATTTTAACAAAAATGAACTAAAGCTTGAAACAAATTGTGATATTTGACGAACTTTCAATAAGCTCGGGCCATGAGATGTACAATTAATGAGTCCCCTCACCGGCTAGCTCATCTTCACTACAGCCACAACCAACAATACCCCAGGGAGTGTGTCATATAATTTCACAGAATAAAGTCTTTGAATTTAGTTTAGCTGCAGGATGATGGTGTTTGCATAAAAGATTAGACCGCTAATTTTCTGAGGTGTGAACCATTTATTGATGTTTCTCTCCCATTACCCATGCAAGGTAGAAATGCTGATTGTCTACGAGAGAAAGAAAGAAGGAACTTTCATTTCTATAGCGCCTTTCACAACCTCAGGACGTCCCAAAGCGCTTTACAGCCAATTAACTAGCCTTATAAGTGCAGTCACTGTTGTATTGTAAGAATCACGGCAGCCAATTTGTGCACAGCAAGCTCCCACTAACAGCAACGAGCAGATAATCTGTTTTGGTGATGTTGGTTGGTTGAGGGATTAATATTGGCCCCAGGACACCGGGGAGAGCTCCCCTGCTCTTCTTCGAAATAGTGCCGTGGGATCTTTTGCGCCCACCTGAGAGAGCAGACGGGGCCTCGGTTTAACACCTCACCCGAAAGACGTGTACGCGCAATGCTGGTAACTTTGTCACTAACACCCTGCTCTTTCCAAAGGCTCTGATCCACGCTGGGGTCTGGGGACCCAGCTGTGCCTCCAGTACCTTTCCCAAGAGCTAATGTTTTATGTGTGAACATAGGCGGCGTGCGTTGGCATGAAATTCGACCGTGGGGTGGGGGGAATCGCTGCTGAGCCACAATCCTGTTCGCATCTGACGTTCGCGCACACGCACTTTGCAGCAGGAGTCACCGGTATAGGCCCAGCTGTGAGGCCTCCTGCAGCCAAATAGTCTGGCAATGCTCACTATCTAGTCTTACACCTGAAGAATGAGGTACCAACGGACTGCTTGTAGACAAGGAACGGCCTTCCTTCAGCAGAGGCGAAAACTAGGGGGAGAAAATCTAATTACTGATTAAGGGTCTCTATCAGGTAAATACTGACATAATCTTGATTGCTTTATCTCCACAGCCAGTCCTGTGGGATTTGTTACAGAGTGAAGATGATTCGCCTGCTCTGAGAGTTCTTTTTCAGGTAAGTGAAAGAAAGACTTGCATTTCTATAGCGCCTTGCACATCCCCAGGACGTCCCAATGGACTTTTTAAGTGTTGTAATGTAGACAAAAATGGCAGCTAGTTTGCTCACAGCAAGTTCCCACTGACATCAATCAGTTAAATAACCAGTTAATCTGTTTTTAGTGATGTTGGTTGAGGGATAAATATTGGCCCAGGACACCGGGGAGAACTCCCCTGCTCTTCTGTTGAAATAGTGGCCTTGGGATCCTTTACATCCACCTGAGAGAGCGGACGGGGCCTCGGTTTAACGCCTCACCTGAAAGACAGCACCTCCGACAGTGCAGCACTCCCTCAGCACTGCCCTGGAGTGTTAGCTTAGTTTTTAGAGGGGCTTGTAACTCACAAACCTTCTGACTCAGAGGCGAGAGTGCTACCAGCTGAGCCACAGCTGACACTTGGGTCTCTGAATTGAAGGTTGATCTGTTAATCAGCTCCTAAATGAAACAGCTTGGCTGAGACTCATCAGGTGACCAGGTAGATCGAATCACTGCCTGAGATGGGCCCTGGTTCTATCCCTGGTCTGAGTGAACTGCTCTCAACCAGGAGAGAGGACCTCAGTGACCCTCCTCCCACCTGCCCTCAGTGTCCCCGGGCTCGGGAAGGGGGTTATCGGCCAGGGTTTCAGCTCTTGATCACTATCCAGTGACCCCCTGCTCGAAAGTGAGTGTGACTGGACGTGGAACACTAACATCCTTCACCTTAATAGAATTACATCGAATTTACAGAAACAGGCCATTCGGCCCAACTGGTCCGTGCCGGTGTTTCTGCTCCACACCAGCCTCCTCCCACCCCTCCTCATCTCACCCCATCAACATATCCTTCTATTCCTTTCTCCCCCATGTGTTTATCCAGCTTCCCCTTAAATGCATCTGTGTTATTCGCCTCAACCACTCCCTGTGGTATCGAGTTCCCACAGACCATTCACTGAATGACAACCCCTTGGACCCAAACACACTCTGAGGTACCCTAATACCTGCTTGCTCAGTAAGATCCCGAAAACTCGCTCGCTGAATAAATTCCCCTCGAAGCTGCTCTCCCGCAGACGATGAGCACAAAATTCACGCAAAAGTAAGTGGAAGAAAGTGCCGCTCATTAATAAAATACGATCACGTAAAGCCATGCTTAGTTTGATGTGAGCTGCCTTTAATACAGTAACTTTAATCATTCAAAGAGTCTTCAATTATTGAACTGAATCCCTGTTTAACTATTAATCAGCGGGATGTTGTGTAACGAAGCATTGCGTTTGGTTTCTTGCTCTCCCAATTTTCACCGTCCTCTCCTGAAGACACCAACTCTGGCTGAGGGGAGGTCCACGCGCTTTCTGTATCTCGCCCAAGTGGCCATTTTTTTCTAGACAGTGTGTGTTGGTAGGCTATTCAACCAGGAATAGCTAAATGGTGAAAGGCTAAAAACAGTGGCGGTCCAAAGAGACTTGGGGGTCCAGGTACACAGATCATTAAAATATCATGAACAGGTACAGAAAATAATCAAAAAGGCTAATGGAATGCTGGCCATTATATCTAGAGGACTAGAATACAAGGGGGTAGAAGTTATGCTGCAGCTATACAAAGACCTGGTTAGACCACACCTGGAGCACTGTGAGCAGTTCTGGGCACCACACCTTAGGAAGGATATATTGGCCTTGGAGGGAGTTCAGCGTAGGTTTACCAGAATGATACCCGGACTTCAAGGGTTAAGTTACCAGGAGAGATTGCACAAATTAGGGTTGTATTCCCTAGAATTTAGAAGGTTAAGGGGTGATCTGATCAAGGTTTCCAAGATATTGAGGGGAACAGATTGGGTAGATAGAGAGAAACTATTTCCGCTGGTTGGGGATTCTCGGACTAGGGGGCAGAGTCTAAAAATTAGAGCCAGACCTTTCAGGAGTGAAATTAGGAAACACTTCTACACACAAAGGGTGGTAGAAGTTTGGAACTCTCTTCCGCAAAGGGCAATTGATGCTAGATCAATTGTTAATTTTAAATCAGAGATTGATAACTTTCTGTTAACCAAAGGTATGAAGGGATGTGGGTCAAAGGCAGGTATATGGAGTTCGATCACAGATCAGCCATGATCTCATTGAATGGCGGAACAGGTTCAATAGCCTACTCCTGTTCCTAGGTTCTTTCTCTCCCAATTTTCACCGTCCTCTGGCTGGGGTGAGGTCCACATGCTTTCTGTATCTCATCCAAGTGGCCATTTTTTCTGGACGGTGTGTGTTGTAGGATATTCAACCATGAGGTTCTCACAGTTGAGCCTGATGCTGTCCTAACCTGACATGCACACACTTTCCAGCAGGGGGAGCACTGGCCATTGATCAGCAGCAGCCAGCCTGGCTCTTATATCCCCCTTCCCCTGGGCCAGAGGTGCTAACACAAGTTACAATGCCCCTTCCCCCCGCCGGCCTATTTAATCTTGAGGGCACTCGCCTTGATTGGGGGCCGAGAGTCACATGGCGCTACAAGCCAGCTGAGATCCACAAAGAAAGCAAGACTTGCCTTTCTATAGCACCTTTCGCAACCACCAGATGTCCCAAAGCGCTTTACAGCCAATGAAGTGGAGTCACTGTTGTAATGTAGGAAACACGGCAGCCAATCTGCACAGCAAGCTCCCACAAACAGCAACGTGATAATGACCAGATAATCTGTTATAGTGATGTTGATTGAGGGATAAATATTGGCCCAGGACACTGGGGAGAACTCCCCTGCTCTTTTTTGAATAATGTCGTGATCTTTTATGTCCACCTGAGAGGGCAGACAGGGCTTCGGTTTAATGTCTCATCTGAAAGATGGCACCTCCGACAGTGCAGCACTCCCTCAGTACTGCCCCTCCGAAAGTGCAGCGCTCCCTCAGTACTGCCCCTCCGACAGTGCAGCACTCCCTCAGTACTGCCCCTCCGACAGTGCAGCGCTCCCTCAGTACTGCCCCTCTGACAGTGCGGCGCTCCCTCAGTACTGCCCCTCCGACAGTGCGGCGCCCTCTCAGTACTGCCCCTCCGACAGTGCGGCGCTCCCTCAGTACTGCCCCTCCGACAGTGCGGCGCCCTCTCAGTACTGCCCCTCCGACAGTGCGGCGCTCCCTCAGTACTGCCCCTCCGACAGTGCGGCGCTCCCTCAGTACTGCCCCTCCGACAGTGCAGTGCTCCCTCAGTACTGCCCCTCCGACAGTGCGGTGCTCCCTCAGTACTGCCCCTCCGACAGTGCAGTGCTCCCTCAGTACTGCCCCTCCGACAGTGCAGTGCTCCCTCAGTACTGCCCCTCCGACAGTGCAGCGCTCCCTCAGTACTGCCCCTCCGACAGTGCAGCGCTCCCTCAGTACTGCCCCTCCGACAGTGCAGCGCTCCCTCAGTACTGCCCCTCCGACAGTGCGGCGCTCCCTCAGTACTGCCCCTCCGACAGTGCGGCGCTCCCTCAGTACTGCCCCTCCCACAGTGCAGCGCTCCCTCAGTACTGCCCCTCCGACAGTGCAGCGCTCCCTCAGTACTGCCCCTCCGACAGTGCAGCACTCCCTCAGTACTGCCCCTCCGACAGTGCAGCGCTCCCTCAGTACTGCCCCTCCGACAGTGCGGCGCTCCCTCAGTACTGCCCCTCCGACAGTGCGGCGCTCCCTCAGTACTGCCCCGCCCCCTCAGTACTGCACTGGGAGTGTCAGCTTGGTTTTGAGCTCGAGTCTCTGGAGTGGGACTCGAACCCACAACCTTCTGACTCAGGCGAGAGTGTAGCCCACTGAGCCATGGCTGACACAGGTGAAGGATGTTTCCCTCGGCTGGGGAGTCTAGAACCAGGGGTCACAGTCTCAGAATAAGGGGTCGGCCATTGAGGACTGAGATGAGGAGCAATTTCTTCACTCAGAGGGTGGTGAATCTTTGGAATTCTCTACCCCAGAGGGCTGTGGAGGCTCAGTCATTGCGTATATTCAAGACAGAGATCGATAGTTTTTTGGATATTAAGGGAATCAAGGGATAGTGCAGGAAAGTGGAGATGATCAGCCATGATCTCATTGAATGGCGGAGTAGACTCGAAGGGCCGAATGGCCGACTCCTGCTCCTAATTCTTGTTTTCTTATGAAGGGGAGGGAGGGCACGAACCGCCCTCGGGCTGTACTGAACGCCCTGCGGTGTAGAGTATGGGAATGAAACGTGAGGATGGAATTGTTAGAACTCCAATTACAATAACAGTCCCGTCTCTTGGTCTTCCTGTTTTTGTTCCCAGGAATACCTGCAGATGCCCCAGGAGAATTTCCGGAAGCTTCTTATGTCAGCCGAAAGTGACACTGTCAAGAAACTGCTCTCGCACATGCACCGGACGTGGCGTCAACTCCAGGTGGGCACAGAGTGGGGCAGCGGTCAATCAGCTGGCATGGGCACACCCAGAGATAACCTGGAATAACCCCTGTGCTCGCTGACCTACACTGGCTCCCGGTCCGGCAACGCCTCGATTTTAAAATTCTCATCCTTGTTTTCAAATCCCTCCATGGCCTCGCCCCCCCTTCCTATCTCTGTAATCTCCTCCAGCCCCCACAACCCCCTGAGATCTCTGCGCTCCTCTCATTCTGGCCTCTTGAGCATCTCCGATTTTCATCGCTCCACCATTGGTGGCCGTGTCTTCAGCTGCCTGGGCCCTAAGCTCTGGAATTCCATCCCTAAACCTCTCGACTTCTCTTAGAAACATAGAAACTAGGAGCAGGAGTAGGCCATTCGGCCCGTCGAGCCTGCTCCACCATTCAATACGATCATGGCTGATCATCCAAATCCAGTATCCTGTCCCTGCTTTCTCACACAGAATCCCCATCGAGCCTGCACCGACACATATCCCACGCTATCCCCGTAACCCTACGTATTTAATCCCCCCCCCTAACACTAAGGATCAATTTATCATAGCCAAATCAACCTAACCCGCACATCTTTGGACTGTGGGAGGAAACCGGAGCAAACCCACGCAGACACGGGGAGAATGTGCAAACTCCACACAGACAGTCACCCGAGGCCGGATTCGAACCCGGGTCCCTGGCGCTGTGAGGTACCAGTGTTAACCACTATGCCACCGTGTCTCTTCTCTTCCTTTAAGACGCTCCTTAAAACCTCTTTGACCCAGCTTTTGATCACCTGTCCCAATATCTCCTTATGTGGCTCGGTGTCTGATTTACGCTCCTGGGATGTTTTACTACGTTAAAGGCGCTGGATAAATACAAGCCGTTGTTCAGAGGCAATTTTCTGTGTCGCCTCAGTAAAATTCTCAATGTTTTGATTTTTGCCTTTTTCCTTTTCAGGTTTCCCAGAGAGATGAACCGGCCCTGGAGACCCTCACAGCTGCCTTTCTGCACAAGTTTCCCCGAGTGACCCCTGACCTTTTTGTGGACCTTTCACAGTTCATTCCTTTCATGACTGTTTCTGACATCCTGAGTTTCCCGGTGTCGCTCCTGCTGAATGACAGCGTGTGAGTTCATCAGCAAAAGGTGTGAAAAATCCATGCTCTGTTTGTTTTCCTTAATTGACCAAACATTGTCAGCGTTCCCCCCCCAGTGCTTGCTGGCAATCAGGCTGATCTTGTCTCAGGGTGTCAAGATGTCAGTTTGGCTCAGTGGGTAGCACTCTCGCCTCTGAGTCAGGAGGTCGTGGGTTCAAGTCCCACTCCAGAGACTTGAGCACAAAATCCAGGCTGACACTCCCAGTGCAGTGCTGAGGGAGCGCCGCACTGTCGGAGGGGCAGTACTGAGGGAGCGCCGCACTGTCGGAGGGGCAGTACTGAGGCAGCGCCGCACTGTCGGAGGGGCAGTACTGAGGGAGCGCTGCACTGTCGGAGGGGCAGTACTGAGGGAGCGCTGCATTGTCGGAGGGGCAGTACTGAGGGAGCGCCGCACTGTCGGAGGGGCAGTACTGAGGGAGCGCCGCACTGTTGGAGGGTCAGTACTGAGGGAGCACCGCACTGTCGGAGGGGCAGTACTGAGGGAGTGCTGCAGTGTCGGAGGGGCGGTATTGAGGGAGCGCCGCACTGTCGGAGGGGCAGTACTGAGGGAGCGCCGCACTGTCGGAGGGGCAGTACTGAGGCAGCGCTGCACTATCGGAGGGGCAGTACTGAGGGAGCGCCGCACTGTCGGAGGGGCAGTACTGAGGGAGAGCCGCACTGTCGGAGGGGCAGTACTGAGGGAGCGCTGAACTGTCGGAGGGACAGTAAACCGAGGCACCGTCTGCCCTCTCAGGTGGATGTAAAAGATCACTAGGCACTATTTTGAAGAAGTGCCTGGGAGTTCTCCCTGGGGTCCTGGCCAATATTTATTCATCAGCCAACATTATTATCTCATTGCTGTTTTTGGGAGCTTGCTGTGCACAAATTGGCTGCCACGTTTCCTACATTACAACAGTGACTACACTTCAAGAAGCATTTCATTGACTGTAAAGCACTTTGCGACGTCCAGTGGTCGTGAAAGGCGCTATAGAAATGCAAATTCTTTTGTTCTTGTCGGACAGGGTGCCCTGAACAATGAAGCTTTCCACAGTTTCACCCTAAGTCCTAGGGTAGTTGCTCCTGTTCACCCGAGGCCATGGCGAGCACGAGTTGCCCCACCTGAAGCCCACTCCACACAGTGACTCCCCTCTCTCTCTCCCCTGCCGCGGGCTCAAGCGGGGAGGGGAGCGGGGTGGGGGGGGGTGGTGGGTCCTTTGATGAAATTTGGAGCAGGTGGGTAGGTCAGGGAAAGGCTCACCCCCTCCACTCCAAGTTGGTACCTTGCCCCACGGGCACTGCAGCCCCACTAGCCCCTCACCCAGGTTTACCACGGCGCCGGCGACGGCTCAGCCAGGCCACGGGGCGGATTCCAAACTGGTCGCCAACCCAGTGATCTGAATAGGGGCCCCTGCTTTTGGGTTCGAGAGGGGGGGACAAAGACCAGATGGGGTTCGCGCTCCAGATTGCCGTCCAGCGCCTCCTGCTGGAAGGTGCGGGTGTGGGCAACCGTGTGACAAGAGCGGCCATCCATGGTTGGCTAATCCGCCATGGAGAATGACCACCTGGGTCTGGAGGACTCGGTCCTCCTGTGAAACTACCCCAGCAAGAGGGGAATCCATGAGCAAGGTGGGGCTCCCTCACAGTGAGGTGTTGGGGCCAAAGATTTACTCCCCCCACCCCCCTCACCCCCACACTGACTGGTGCTTCGTTCCTTGCAGTTTGACGGCTATCAGGGACCACAGCTCCAACATGAAATCCAGCCAGAAGAAAGCCTTTGCCAGGAGACTTCTCAACGGCAACACCTTCGGGGACGTGGAGTCCTGGCCCCCCTCCTTCCTGAAATCCGTGCAGCCGCTGCTTCCGTATTTACCCATTTGCCACTTTCAGCAGCTGACCGCCGAGCAGGTGAGGAGGGGGGAGGGGATCTCCGCGGCGCCCCTGACCGTTCCCTTTCAGGCGCTGATCCACCCGGCAGTGCGCTCCCCCCGAGGGTTCGCCTTGGCGGCGTTCCAGTTCGTCCGCTGCCCAGGTCCGTGGCTACTTTTATCTTCCCGTTCCCGAAGCCGCCTCTCCACCGCCCCACCCAAGCGGCTACTCTTCTTGTACAAGTCTAGGCGGCGAGTGTCGGCAGGCTATTTGACCACGGGGTGCACACTTTCCAGCAGCAGAGTCACTGGATGGCGACCAGGATTGGGAACTCGGTCCCGACCCCGCGGCCAATTGTCGCACCCCCGCTTCCCCCCCCTTCCCCCCTCCCTCCCCCCCTCCCCCCCATCCCCCTCTCCCCCCCCTCCCCCCTCCCTCCCCCCTCTCCCCCCGCTTCCCCTCCCTCCCCCCTCCCCCTCTCCCCCCGCTTCCCCCCCTCCTCCTCCCCTCTCCCCCCGCTTCCCCCCTCCTCCCCTTCCCCCTCCCCCTCCCTTCCCCTCCCTTTCCCCTCCCTTCCCTCCCTCCCTTTCCCCTCCCTTCCCTCCCTCCCTTTCCCCTCCCTTCCCCCTTCCCCCCTCTCCCTTCCCCCCTCTCCCCTCCCTCCCTCCCTTCCCCCCCCACTCCCCTCCCTCCCTCCCTTTCCCCTCCCTCCCTCCCTTTCCCCTCCCTTCCCTCCCTCCATTTCCCCTCCCTCCCCTCCCTCCCTCAGGAGCAGGGTGAAGACACGACCCTATTCAGGTCTATGTTTTCACAACAATTCCTCTTCTCTGTTCCAGCTGATTTCAGTGATTGATCTGCTCGGAAACAGCAGCCTGGATCCATCCCGGGGCAGACACGTGATTCGCACCATCTTAAACTCCAATAGGAGCCTGACCACGGGCGAGATCGAAAGGTAATGGTTCCTGGGAGCAAAGTCTCTACTGTACTTGTCGCTGAGCCAGGACTGGATCTTCCTCTAAACTCTTGTTGACATTGGTGGCTACAATGGCCTCTTGTGTTCCTTTATGGCCCTCCCTTTCTCTGCTTAAGACCCCGGCAGACAATGGGATACCGTTCCACCAGCTGCGCTCCAGCATTTCGCCCAGGTTCTTTATGCGTGAACAGTTGAGGGATGGTAGACTATTCAACCATGGTGGGCATCACCACGCAGCCCAACCCTGTCATGCCTTTGTTATCTCCGTACTCTGACTATTCCAACGCTCTCTTGACCGGCCTCCCACCTTACATAAACTTGAGCTCATCCAAAACTCTGCTGCCCCGTGTCCTAACTCACACCAAGTCCCGTTCAACCATCTCCCCTGTGCTCACTGACCTACATTGGCTCCCGGTCCGGCAACGCCACGATTTCAAAATTCTCATCCTTGTGTTCAAATCCCTCCATGGCCTCGCCCTCTGTAATCTCCTTCAGCCCCACAACCCTCCTTGGGACTGTTTTACTGCGTTATAGGTGCTATATAAATGCAAGTTGTTGTTGTTGTCGTCACCTTCACCCAAGAGGTGCAGTGGGTGTTGCGGGTGCAGTGGGTGTTGCGGGTGCAGTGGGTGCAGTGGATGGTGTGGGTGCTGCGGGTGCAGGTTTGTGAATAGGGTGCGGTTGGCTGCCAATTCCCGATCCGTGGTCACAAAATCCTGCTGCGGTCCTGCGGGGGACAGAGGGGCCTCCCCGGAGCCTGTCCTCCAACAGGAAGCGCCTTCAGGAGAGGAGAGAACATGGAATCCGAGCGGGAAAGGTCACTCTGTCCAATTTCCACTTCTTTTCCAGGCTCGGTTGGTTAATTTGTTTCGCGAGCCAAGAAGATCTTCGACATCTGCTCGCTGCCCAGTCTCACTCTGGCGCGGTCTCCTCCGCGCTTTTGGATTGCATCAACGACGGGACCATTGACACCAATGGAGGGGTGAGTTGACCAGTAAACCTATTGATTGGCAGCTCCGAGATTGCGATGCTTTTGTTCCTGACTGGGGCGGAGATCGCATCATATAGAAGGTCAGTGTCTTTATAGAGAACACTGGGTCCGTGCGATCGCCAGGACTGGTTTCCATCGCCTGAGGGGGTCGGAGAGGAATTTCCAAAGTATTTTTTTCCCTTATTGGCCTTGAATTTTTCTCTTTTTTTTGCCTGTTCCAGGAGATGACATGGCTGGCGGGGGGGGTGGGGGGGGGGGGGTGTGGGAGGAAGGGGGTATCGGAAGTTGTCTAGTTATGATGCTCCGACCATCATGAGGTGTGGGGCAGGCTTGATCGACCTGCTCGTCTTTTCCTGCCCATTATTTTTACATGTTGGTAAGTTTTAAGCACATTTTGAGTCAATAGCAACATAAGCCACTCAAAGATCCGGTTTATAGTCAGAGTGAAACAATCCTTCTCATTGTTCCTTGCTTCAAAACACACCTTGGGAGAAACTATTTTCTCTGGTGGGGGGAGTCCAGAACAAGGGGGCATGACCTTAAAATTAGAGCCAGGCCGTTCAGGGGTGATGTCAGGAAGCATTTCTTCACACAAAGGGCAGTGGAAATCTGGAACTCTCTCCCCAAAAAAGCCGTTGAGACCGGGGGTCAATTGAAAATTTCAAAACTGAGATAGATTTTTGTTCAGCAAGAGAATTAAGGGTTACGGAACCAATGGAGTTCGGATACAGGTCAGCCCTGATCTAACTGAATGGCAGAACAGGCTCGAGGGGCTGAATGGCCTCCCCTGTTCCAATGCTCCCCTCGGGAGCTCCCTGCATGATACCAATGGTCCCTCTCCGATTCCCACACCAGTTGCCCACACGACCTCCCCGTGACGCAGACTGTTTACATTGTGAAAACTCTCAGGAGTTGTCGAGCAGAGGAGAGAGAGAATCTTAAGAGACCTTGGAAGTGAAAATTTGTTAAAACCACTTGTATGTCCTTTTGTGGAGATACATTAATAAAGGCGCCGCCTAAACGCGTTGGATCTTCTGCTTCTCTGCACTCATTGTCGGACTAAAGTAAGAGCTCACCTGCTAGTGTGGCAGGGAAGTCCATGGTAGAAGCATCAGACTCCGCGTGGAGTGGGACTGATGGGCCGAATGACCTTTTAACGCTCTGTTCTTCTGTATTTTGTGATTAGGTTGCACATCTCTTGGCGACCCACCTCAGGAGACAGAACGCGAGTGCCTTGACGCACCAGAACCTGCTGGCCCTTGGTGGGCTCCTGCCAGCGCTTGGTGTAAACTTTCTGCTGGACCTGCCAGCTCATCAAAGGTTAATTGTCATCTCTGGGCTCAGCTCAGTGCCCTATTCCACTGCCCAGGTGGGTTTCTTCGCTGTGTGCTTTGGAGGTGTGGACAGTGTGCGCACCAGAGGAGGCTGGCAGGACTTGGAAAAGGGACAGTGGAGGGAGGGAAGGGAAGGGAGGGAGGAATTATTTACAATGAAGTACTTTTTGAAGTGTAGTCACTGTTGTAAGAGTGGGATATCTCTGTCCTCGGCCTCTTGCACTGTTCCAATGAAGCTCAATGTAAGCTCGAGGAACAGCACCTCATCTTTCGATTAGGCACTTTACAGCCTTCCGGACTCGACATCGAGTTCAACAATTTCAGACCATAAACTCTGTCCCAATGTTTTCTTTTTTCTCTCTCATGGCAGCTGTTGATCCGCCATTGGTGGCCGTGCCTTCTGTTGCCTGGGCCCTAAGCTCTGGAATTTCCTCCCTAAACCTCTCCGCCTCTCTACCTCTCTCTCCTCCTTTAAGACGCTCCTTAAAACCGACCTCTTTGACCAAGCTTTTGGTCACCTGTCCCTAATATCTCCTTATGTGGATCGGTGTCAAATTTGTTGTCTTAAAATCCTCCTGTGCAGCGCCTTGGGACGTTTTACTACGTTAAAGGCGCTATATAAATACAAGTTGTTGTTGTTGTTGTTGATGATGATTCTGCCAGTGCCATTTACACCTCATCTCGACTCATCTTTTGTTTCTTAACTTGACCCATTACCATCTCCTTTTGTCATTTAATCTCTCCTGCCTTCCATCCTATCACAGACCTTCCCTTTTGTTCTTTCCTCCCCTCCCCCCTTTCCCTGCCCCTGCACTTGCTTAAAAATCTGTTACATCTCCAGCTTTTTCCAGTTCTGACGAAGGGTCACCGACCTGAAACATTGACTCTGTTTCTCTCTCTACGGATGCTGCCTGACCTGCTGAGTGTCTCCAGCATTTTCTGTTGTTGTTTCAGATTTCCAGCATCCGCAGTATTTTGCTATTTTTTTTTAGTGATGTTGATTGAGGGATAAATATTGGCCAGGACACCGGGGAGAACACCCCTGCTCCTCGTTGAATAGTTCCATGGGATCCTTTATGTCCACCTGAGAGAGCAGACGGGGCCTTGGTTTAACGTCTCTTTCGAAAGACGGCACCTCCGACAGTGCGGCGCTCCCTCAGTACTGCCCCTCCGACAGTGCAGCGCTCCCTCAGTACTGCCCCTCCGACAGTGCGGCTCTCCCTCAGTACTGCCCCTCCGACAGTGCGGCACTCCCTCAGTACTGCCCCTACGACAGTGCGGCCCTCCCTCAGTACTGCCCCTCCGACAGTGCAGCACTCCCTCAGTACTGCCCCTCCGACAGTGCAGCGCTCCCTCAGTACTGCCCCTCCGACAGTGCGGCGCTCCCTCAGTACTACCCCTCCAACAGTGCAGCACTCCCTCAGTACTGCCCCTCCGACAGTGCGGCGCTCCCTCAGTACTGTCCCTCTGACAGTGCGGCGCTCCCTCAGTACTGTCCCTCCGACAGTGTGGCGCTCCCTCAGTACTGCCCCTCCGACAGTGCGGCGCTCCCTCAGTACCGCCCCCCCGACAGTGCGGCGCTCAGTACCGCCCCCCGACAGTGCGGCTCAGTACTGCCCCCCCAACAGTGCGGCGCTCCCTCAGTACTGACCCTCCGACAGTGCAGCGCTCTCTCAGTACTGCCCCTCCGACAGTGCGGCGCTCCCTCAGTACTGCCCCTCCGACAGTGCGGCGCTCCCTCAGTACTGACCCTCCGACAGTGCAGCGCTCCCTCAGCACTGCCCCTCCGACAGTGCAGCACTCCCTCAGTACTGCCCCTCCGACAGTGCAGCGCTCCCCCAGTACTGCCCCTCCGACAGTGCAGCGCTCCCTCAGTACTGCCCCTCTGACAGTGCAGCGCTCCCTCAGTACTGCCCCTCCGACAGTGCAGCACTCCCTCAGCACTGCACTGGGAGCATCAGCCTGGATTTTTGTGCTCGAGCCTCTGGAGTGTGACTTGAACCCACAACCTTCTGACTCAGAGGCCAGAGTGCTACCCACTGAGCCATGGCTGACACAGACCCCTTCCAATGGAACGGTTGCCGAAGACACTGAATTATGGGGGGCTATCCCATAAAGGCTGCAAGGTTAGTCCCTGGTCTCTGCTGGGCCCCTGCTCCTGATCACGATCCGGTGATCCCTGCTGCAAAGTGTGGGCATGAGGAGACGATGAGATTGTGCCCAGATGTATTGCTGCCCAAGTGGTGTAACAGGCTGGCAATAATTACTATCCAGGCTCACACATGATCAGTGGTCACCTGGGGGCTGCTGTACCCGTGGAATGGGACCCGGTAAGAGTCGCCACCTTCAGGAGAGGAGAGGAAAGGCAAGAAGATAGGCAGCTAAATATGACAGAGAGACGCCTAAATACGGACTGAAAAAAGTAAAATAGTAACGGCCAGTTAGTAACGCAATCCTTAAAACATTTTTTTTTGTGCAAACTTTTCAAAGGCTCACCAACTCGTTGCTGAGATTATCCAAGATATTAATGTGAGTATCTATAACGCTATTCTATTTTAACTTTCTGTTCTCATCTGGGGAGGGATATGTGTGTGTGTAGGAATAGAACACTTTCTATATTACTGTCAGCATCAAACACTCCCAGGGCAGGTACAGCACGGGTTAGATACAGAGTGAAGCTCCCTCTAGACTGTCCCATCAAACACTCCCAGGGCAGGTACAGCATGGGTTAGATACAGAGTAAAGCTCCCTCTACACTGTCCCATCAAACACTCCCAGGGCAGGTACAGCACGGGTTAGATACAGAGTAAAGCTCCCTCTACACTGTCCCATCAAACACTCCCAGGACTGGTACAGCACGGGTTAGATACAGAGTGAAGCTCCCTCTACACTGTCCCATCAAACACTCCCAGGGCAGGTACAGCACAGGTTAGATACAGAGTGAAGCTCCCTCTACCCTGTCCCATCAAACACTCCCAGGACTGGTACAGCACGGGTTAGATACAGAGTAAAGCTCCCTCTACACTGTCCCATGCAATTGTAAAGTACACATGCTTTGTTTTCCACCTATATATGCTTTGGAGATTCTGTATCTAATTTACTTCACCTGAGGAAGGAGCAAATCGATAGCTCCGAAAGCTTGTGATTTCAAATAAAACTGTTGGACTATAACCTGGTGTTGTGCGACCTCTCAATTTTGTCCATCAAACACTCCCAGGGCAGGTACAGCACGGGTTAGATACAGAGTAAAGCTCCCTCAGCCAATGAAGTACTTTTTGAAGTGTAGTCACTGTTGTAATGTAGGAAATGTGGCAGCCAATTTGTACACAGCAAGCTCCCACAAACAGCAATGTGATAATGACCAGATAATCTGTTTTAGTGATGTTGGTTGAGGGATAAATATTGGCCTGGACACCGGGGAGAACTCCCCTGCTCTTCTTTGAAATAGTGCCATGAGATCTTTTACATCCACCCAAGAGAGCAGACTAGGTTTAACGTCTCATCTGAAAGACGGCACCTCTGACAGTGCCGCACTCCCATAGCACTGCACTGGGAGTGTCGGCCTGGATTTTTGTGCTCAAGTCTCTGGAGTGGGACTTGAACCCACAACCTTCTGACTCAGGGGCGAGAGAGAGTGCTACCCATTGAGCCACGGCTGAGACTTAAAAATGGGGATATAAGAATTTATATGGAAAAGCCATCACCAAACTATGACCAAAGCACGGTGACGGGTCGTGTGTGTAAACCTAATACTTTTCATCTATTAGTGATTATTTGCCTCCTGTTGAATATTTCTAGGTAACTGCGGATATAATTTGCCACCTTGGTCACCTTCTGCCTGGCTTCAGTCCCTCGGCCCTGAGGAGTGTCCCGGCCTCAGTTGTAGCCCATGCGTGTCCCTGTTTCACCCCATTCCTGTCCCAGCTCACCTCAACCCAGAAGGCCGTGGTACTGGAAGCCCTCCGGGTAAGGCCGGCACAAGTTTGCTTTATCTCCATGTTTGGTTCAATGTTTATCTTTGTTTGTTCGTCGAGGTGAGGGAGTCGGGTGTTAGTGACTGGGGCATTTCCACTCTCCCATCTATTGATGGGAAACCATGTGTACCATTCTACAAGATGCACTGCAGCAACTCGCCAAGGCTTCTTCGACAGCACCTCCCAAACCCGCGACCTCTTCCACTTAGAAGGACAAGGGCAGCAGGCGCATGGGAACACCGCCACCTCCAAGTTCTCCTCCAAGTCACACACCATCCTGACTTGGAAGTATTTCGCCGTTCCTTCATCGTCGCTGGGTCAAAATCCTGGAACTCCCTCCCTAACAGCACTGTGGGAGCACCTTCACCACACGGACTGCAGCGGTTCAAGAAGGCGGCTCACCACCACCTTCTCAAGGGCAATTAGGGATGGGCAATAAATGTTGACCTTGCCAGTGACGCCCACATCCCAGGAACGAATAAAAAAAATATTGGTCATTCTTCGGCAACCGATACAGTGGGCCATGTCTAGTGTGGACAGGACTCCAACTGTGTATCCCAGCGTGTAGCATCGGTCCTTTGACCCTGGATTACTCCTCGTACTCCCCACCCCCGACCCTGGATTACTCTCATTTCCCCCCCCCCCACTGACCCTGGATTACTCCTCGTTCCCCTCCCTCTGACCCTGGATTACTCTCGTTCCCCTCCCTCTGACCCTGGATTACTCCTCGTCCCCCTCCCTCTGACCCTGGATTACTCCTCGTCCCCATCCCTCTGACCCTGGATTACTTTGCCCTCTTACCCGGGATGATTGCTCATCCCCTGCTATAATTGTTGAGTATTTCAGTTCCATATTTCAAATATGTGCTACTCACAAGATAGTTGAACTAGCAGCAATGGATTTTACGTTAACCTGTAACAGAATAAGCTCGTGTATTCATGAGCACCACAATATGGTTCACGTGTACTCCATCACTTTCTGTGGCTGGATTCAACGCGAGTCGTAGAATTTCAAAGGACAGTTTCTGACATATTGTGCAAGATGGTGTTTGTATTCAGTCTCTCTTTCTCTCTCTCTCTCTGTCTCTGTGTCTCTCTCTCTGTCTCTTTCTGTCTCTCTCTCTGTCTCTTTCTGTCTCTCTCTCTGCCTCTCTCTCTGTCTCTCTCTCTCTGTCTCTCTCTCTCTGTCTCTCTCTCTCTCTGTCTCTCTCTCTCTGTCTCTCTCTCTCTGTCTGTCTCTCTCTGTCTCTCTCTCTCTCTCTGTCTCTCTCTGTCGCTCTCTCTCTGTCTCCCCCTGTGTGTGTGTGTCTCTCTCTCTGTCTCTCTCTCTGTCGCGCTCTCTGTCGCTCTCTTTCTGTCTCCCTCTGTCTCTCTCTCTCTGTCTCCCTCTGTGTGTGTGTCTCTCTCTCTCTCTGTCTCTTTCTCTGTCTCTCTCTCTCTCTCTCTCTCTCTCTCTCTGTCTCTTTCTCTGTCTCTCTCTCTCTGTCTCTCTCTCTCTCTGTCTCTTTCTCTGTCTCTCTCTCTCTGTCTCTCTCTCTCTCTGTCTCGCTCTCTCTGTGTCAGGTGATGTGGTTTAAAAGCAACAACTTTTATTCGCAAAAGTAGTTTCATCAAAGCCACATAAGCGAACTGTTCTTTTTACAGTGAGGACCAAAAATCCAGAGTTTAAGAATAGATTGAAATAAGCCAAACAGCTACCCAACAGTAATTAGTGTTACCAGAGAAGACTTGCTTCTATACCATGTCTAAATTCAGGGTTTTTATCCAGAACTCCCCATCTTACTTTTGTACAGGGCTTTGGTGAGACCACACCTGGAGTACTGTACACAGTGTTGGTCTCCTTATCTGAGGAAGGATATACTTGCCTTAGAAGCAGTGCAACGAAGGTTCACTAGATTGATTCCTGGGATGAGAGGGCTGTCCTATGATGAGAGATTGTGTAGAATGGGCCTATACTCTCTGGAGTTTAGAAGAATGAGAGGTGATCTCATTGAAACATACAAGATTCTGAGGGGGATTGACAGGGTAGATGCTGAGAGGTTGTTTCCCCCTGGCTGGAGTGTCTAGAACTAGGGGGCATAGTCTCAGAATAAGGAGACGGCCATTTAAGACCGAGATGAGGAGGAATTTCTTCTCAGAGGGTTGTGAATCATAGAATCATAGAATGGTTACAGCATAGAAGGAGGTCATTCGGCCCGTCGAGCCCGTGCCGGCTCTGTGCAAGAGCACTTCAGCGAGTCCCACTCCCCCGCCCTTTCCCCGTAGCCCTGCAAATCTTTTTTCCTTCAGGTACTTATCCAACTCCCTTTTGAAAGCCACGATTGAGTCTGCCTCCACTTGAGAATCTTTGGAATTCTCTGCCCCAGAGGGCTGTGGATGCTGAGTCTTTGAGTATATTCAAGGCTGAGATCGATAGATTTTTGGACTCTCGGGGAATCAAGGGATATGGGGATCGGGCGGGGAAAGTGGAGTTGAGGTCGATGATCAGCCATGATCTTATTGAATGGCGGAGCAGGCTCGAGGGGCCGTATGGCCCACTCCTGCTCTTACTACTTATGTTTTTACTTCAATAATGACACAGGACTTCCAGGAATTCCCTCTCTTAAGTTAACCCTTTTTCTGTTGTATTTGTGTTCTTTCTCAGTTGCACCTGTATAAAATATTCAATCTCCCCAGCACTCGAAACATATAGGAAAATAAACAACGGCAAACTTTTAAGTGCATAAAAGTTTCACGCCGTACTGGCCTTCATTGTGTCCTGTAACTTTAATGGAGCGCTTCCAATACCCCTGCGATTGTTGGGATCGCCCTGCCTCCATCGCTATCTCTGCCTCCCCAGCGTGAGAAAAGTCAGCGAGGCAGACTAAAGAGAGCGAGAGAGGGACAGGAAAAGAGCTGAGGGTAGAGGGTGAGAGCAGTGGCTTGCCACAGGTACTCGGCTCATGAATACCTCACCCAGGGTTCGTCCATCGTATTCACAACAACAACAACTTGTATTTATATAGCGCCTTTAACGTAGTAAATCGTCCCAAGGCGCTTCACAGGAGTGATTTTAAGACAAAAAATTTTGACACCGATCCACATAAGGGTAAATTAGGGCAGGTGACCAAAAGCTTGGTCAAAGAGGTAGGTTTTAAGGAGCGTCTTAAAGGAGGAAAGAGAGGTAGAGAGGCGGAGAGGTTTAGGGAGGGAATTCCAGAGCTTAGGGCCCAGCAACAGAAGGCACGGCCGCCAAAGGTTGAGCGATTATAATCAGGGATCCTCAAGAGGCCAGAATTAGAGGAGCGCAGATATCTCGGGGGGGTTGTGGGGCTGGAGGAGATTACAGAGAGAGGGAGGGGCGAGGGGCCATGGAGGGATTGGAAAACAAGGATGAGAATTTTGAAATCGAGGTGTTGCTTAACCGGGAGCCAATGTAGGTCAGCGAGCACAGGGGTGATGAGCGAACGGGACTTGGTGCGAGTTAGGACACGGGCAGCCGAGTTTTGGATGACCCCAAGTTTACGTAGGGTGGAATGTGGGAGGCCAGCCAGGAGAGCGTTGGAATAGTCAAGTCTAGAGGTGAGGGTAACGGCAGCAGCCAGCCTGTGCGCTTCTTTAACACAAACCTCGGCCTTTTTTTTTCCAGACCGTGGGAAGGGACGACGGGGGACAGCTTGCCCAGTTCGGCTGCCTGGTTCCATTTGTTCCGTTGAAAGACCTCGAGTTTGATGCCGAGTCTTTTCTGAGAAACCGCAGCCTGTTTGTGGACTGGATGTGGTCGCCCCAGCAGGTCAGTGAGTCTGGCAGCTTCTGCACGCTCTCGTTCTGCTATACCGCGCAGGAGTGTCTCCCCGCAGCTCGGCTCGGCTCTCTGTCCCACTGCCTTCTTCGTTCAGCACCGTCAGACCGCGAAGGAGAAATGGCAATTATTTATTTAACATGTTCGCATTTGAATCTTATTTTCTTTCTTTCTCTTCTTTTCCTCCATTCCTTTCCCCTCCTCCCCCTTTCTCTTCCCCCACTCCCCCTCCTCTCTCCCCACTCTCTTCCCCTCCTCCCCCCACTCTCTTCCCTTCCTCCCCCCGTTCCCATTCCAGAACCACACAGGATGGTCAATTCACCAACTGAATCACTGGGGGAATTATCCCATCATTAATCTCCCAAAGATGGTTATGGATATACTTGCATTGGAGGCAGTACAGAGAAGGTTCACTAGGTTGATTCCTGGGATGAAGGGGTTGACGTATGAGGAAAGGTTGAGCAGGTTGGAGTTTAGAAGAATGAGAGGTGATCTTATTGAAACATATAAGATTCTGAGGGGGATTGACAGGGTGGATGCAGAGAGGATGTTTCCCCTAGTGGGGGAATCTAGAACTAGGGGGCATAATTTCAGAATAAGGGGAAACCCTTTTAAATCAGAAATGAGGAGGAATTTCTTCTCTCAGAGGGTCGTGAATCTTTGGAATTCTCTTCCCCGGAGAGCTGTGGAGGCGGAGTCACTGAATATATTCAAGGCGGAGATTGACAGATATTTGAACGACAAGGGAGTCAAGGGGTATGGGGAGAGAGCGGGAAAGTGGTGTTGAGGCCAAGATTGGATCAGCCATGATCTTATTGAATGGTGGAGCAGGCTCGAGGGGCCGATTGGCCTACTCCTGCACCTGTTTCTTATAGCGAAACTAATCCAGGCCAGAGTGATCTCCTGGACTAGTTTCGATCGCCTAGGAATTTTGCAGATTTTCCCCCCCATAATTGGCCTGGGTTTATAAATCGGTTTTCTCCCCTCTCCCGGGAGATCATGTGGCTTTCGAGTGGGATGGGCAGTGTCTGTGTTGTGAAGCACAAGACATCGCAATCGCTGGGTGGACCAGCGCATCTTTCCCTGTCCATCACTAACAGCTGGGGTATTTTTCTTTATTTCAGGCCCAGTTTATTTTCAAGAAGATTCAAGCTGCTTCAAATATAACGGAGGATGCCATTCTGTGAGTAGAAATAACCGTGTAGAGCTGTGAGAAGGATTTGAAACTGTTTGGTTAATTTCTATGGGCTTCCCCTTTCACATAAGGTGATCAGGGTCGCGGGCGGGGGGTACACTTTGCTCCAATAGCACCATGGGATCTTTTACATCCACCTGAGAGAGCAGACGGGACCTCGGTTTAACGTCTCATTGGAAAGACAGCACCTCCGACAGTGCGGCGCTCCCTCAGTACTGCACTGGGAGTGTCAGCCTGGATTTTTTTTTATTAGTTCCTGGGATGTGGGCGTCGCTGGCAAGGCCGGCGTTTACTTGCCCTTGAGAAGGTGGTGGTGAGCCACCTTCTTGAACCGCTGCAGTCTGTGAGGTGAAGGTTTTCCGTGCAGTTTGATACAACTGAGTGGCTTGCTAGTCCATTTCAGAGGGGCAGTTAAGAGTCAACCACATTGCTACTGGTCTGGAGTCCCATATAGGCCAGACCGGGTAAGGACGGCAGATTTCCTTCCCTAAAGGACATTAGTGAACCAGATGGGTTTTTACAACAATCCGGTAATTTCATGGTCACCATTACTGATACGAGCTTTTTTATTCCAGATTTATTTCATTAACTGAATTTAAATTCCCCAGCTGCCGTGGTGGGAACTCATATTTCACTGGATCATTAGTCCAGTGACATAACCACTATGCTACCGTGCCCCCAGACTTGTGCTCATGTCTCTGGAGTGGGACTTGAACCCACAACCCACTGACCCCCGGCCGACACCTCTTCTGATTTGGACAGCGTGAGGGAGCGAGCCTCCCTGTACAGGAACATGAGCTGCCGTGAGCGCTCAGCGTTGCCGGGAGATGTTAATCGGGGCTCTAATTTAACGCTGCTTTCTCTCTCTCTCTCTCTGGTTCACAGATCCTTGGGAAATGCGGCCCGGGGCGCAGACTGCGAAACTCTCCAGCAGCAGACTGTCGATTCCGAATTCATGGAGGTGGTCCGTTTTCTCAGCGAGCTGCACGGTGGCATCAGGCAATCTCTGGTACAATTAAAGACTCCACTTCGCACCGTGATATCCAACCACTTTATTGTCCTGGCGTATAGTCAGTGAGCTCTTCCCATTGGTTCAGTGGGTAATTGCACCAGCCAATAGGATACTGAGCTAAAGACCGGTGGGGCGGGTGTCCAAACACTTGCCCTGTGAGCCATTTCTGGCCGTTAAACCCGACCGTCAAAATCCAGACAGCTGTGTTTGTGTTTACTCGCTGGCATGTCCTGCCTAAATTTTATTGGGCCTGGTTTGGATAGGGCTGTTCTTCGCGCTGTTCCCTCACTGGTAGAGAGACTGGAGAAACTGGGATTGTTCTCCTTCGAGCAGAGCAGGTTCAGGGGAGATTTGATAGAGGTGTTCAAAATCATGAGGGATTTTGATAGAATAAATAAGGAGAAACTGTTTCCAGTGGCAGGAGGGTCAGTCACCAGAGGACACAGATTTAAGATAATTGGCAAAAGAACCAGAGGGGAGATGTGGAGAAATTTTTTACGCAGCGAGTTGTTGTGATCTTGAACGCGCTGCCTGAAAGGGCAGTGGAAAGCAGATTCAATAGTAACTTTCAAAAGGGAATTGGATAAATACTTGAAAAGGAAACATTTGCAGGGCTAATGGGGAAAGAGCAGGGGGGAGTGGGACTAATTGGAGAGCTCTTTCAAAGAGCCAGCACAGGCACGATGGGCCGAATGGCCTCCTTCTGTGCTGTATCATTCTATGATTCTATGAAATCCTACATCAGAACTCTAGTATCAGCACCTTGAGCTATAGTTAGTGGGAGCATGGATCTAAAGTTTATGGGGGAAAAATTGAGTCGCGCCCCCTTTGGGGCGCTAACTTCGCCGCCCCGAAAAAATTGGCATCCCCGCGGCTGATTTCCCCAGGTAGCGCTCCGAGAGGGAGGAGGGGCGCTACTGGAAGCGCCCCATGTCCCTCTTGAGGTGGCGCTGCGGCACGTCACGCCGCGGTACTGCAGGCCTTCCTCCCCTTCTTAATGGAGAGGGGCCTGGCGCAGCGCGTCCCGGCGCCCAGCTGGGCCACCAGAGATCGGGAGTGCCGGCAAACGAGCCTGGCACTCGAGGAGTGCCGGGCTCACGGAGAGCAGCCGACACCCTGCGGGGGGGCTTCACGGTGGCCGGGGGCAGCAACGGGGGGGGGGGGTGGCGGTGCTGGCAGGCGGCCAGCAACAAAAATGGCCGCCTGCCACCTCCCCTTTAACTAGCGCCGCCCCGGCCGCAGGTCGGCCCCCCTGACCCCGGTGGACATAGCGTCCGGCGGTAAGTCAGGGGGCGCTACTGAAGATCGCGGCCGGGGCACTGCGCATGGCGATGATGTCATCGCTGGCGGTGGGGCGCTAACGGTAACTGCCGCTGCTAACCTCCCGCTGAATTTCGCGGGAGGCGTTGGTGGCGCCGCGCCCGGGCGCGAGTTGCTTTGTGCCCCGTTAGCAACCGATTTTTTCCCCCTATATGTGACCCCTTCGATACTCTGTGCCACTCACCTAAGTGGCTGGTAAAGAGAAAAAGCTTGGGTGCTCTGAGCAAGACCTCATTCTCCTGCCCCTCCGCAATTTCCCCGACACTAGCTACCTGCTGCAGTACAGGTTCCATGGCCACACTCTGTTATCATGCCTAGGTGGCCACATGTGGGCCCAGCCTGGTGAGAGTTGACGGCTATTCAACCATGAGGGGCATCGTGGCCAAGACCAATTCTATCGTCGTCCAGTGTCCACACGCACTCTCCAGCACAGGAGCTCACTGGACAGTGATCGGGGCGGCGATCCAGGCTGATTGTGCCCCGCCTTCCCTGGCCCAGCAGCGTGAAGACTAATACCCCAATACCAGACCTGGGACCATCTCAGTATGTGTAAAGAAATAAAGAAAGACTTGCATTTATATGGTGCCTGTCACGGCAACAACAACAACTTGTATTTATATAGCGCCTTTAACGTAGTAAAATGTCCCAAGGCGCTTCACACGAGTATTTTAAGGCAAAAAATTTGACACCGAGCCACATAAAGAGATATTAGGGCAGGTGACCAAAAGCTTGGTCAAAGAGGTAGGTTTTAAGGAGCGTCTTAAAGGAGGAGAGAGAGGTAGCGAATTCCAGAGCTTAGGGCCTCTGGACGTCCAAAGCGCTTTACAACCAATGAAGTACTTTTTGAAGTGTAGTCACTGTTGTAATGTGGGAAACGTGGCAGCCAATTTGTGCACAGCAAGCTCCCACAAACAGCAGTGTGATAATGACCAGATCATCCTGTTTTAGTGATGTAGGTTGAGGGATAAATATCAGCCCAGGACACTGGGGAGAACTCCCCCTGCTCCTCTTCGAAATAGTGCCCTGGGATCTTTAACGTCCACCTGAGGGGGGCAGAGGGGGCCTCGGTTTAACGTCTCATCCGAAAGACGGCACCTCTGACAGTGCGGCACTCCCTCAGCACTGCACTGGAGTGTCAGCCGAGATTTTTTGTGCTCAAGTCTCTGGAGTGGGACTTGAACCCACAACCTCCTGACTCAGAGGCGAGGGTGCTGCCCACTGAGCCACGGCTGACACTCAGTATCACACAGCAATGTGGAAGTACCAGAAGGTGTTCTCCGCGGTCCGTGGTCGGGGCAGCCCGAGATGCGAACCAGCGATATTCTTTTCAGCAGCATTGTACAGACAGGCAACCGAGTGATTGGGTGCCGGTCCCGGCGAGGCCGGTTACTCCCTCCCTCCCTGCTGGCTTTGGGCCTGGGATTTCCGCCAATCCCTCTTTCCTTGTCGTGTCCCTGTTTAACCAGAGCGCACGTTTTATCTTTCCAGCGGAAATGCATCGTCAGGGAGCTTGGCCGCAGGCCTGGAATATTCCGGGACGATGTCCTCCTAATGGGACCGGAGGTCGTGGCCGATTTACCGTGAGTGTCCGGATATTTTATCCTCATCTCCCTCCCACCCGTGAACCGTGGGCAGTGTGGCTCCCCCCCCACCCCCCCTCAGTGACCAGCTTCACCTTAAAGGGACCCCCCTCTCCCTCTCCCTCTCCCTCTCCCTCACCCGAAGGTCCGGCTCGGCCTCCCTTAATACTACAGCCTCAATCTTTGAAGGTGGCGGGGCAAGTTGATAAAAGAAGCAGGCGGATTCCAGGGCTTTACCATTAGAGAGAAGTCGCACAACACCAGGTTATAGTCCAACAGCTTTATTTGAAATCACAAGCTTTCGGAGCGCTGCTCCTTCGTCAGGTGAAGTGAAGAAATACATATAGGCACAGCATATATAGTCAGAGAACAATGCCAGACGACTACAGTTAATCTTTCTAACTGCCCTTTATCACACCTCGGCAGAGAGATAATCACGGCAATCAAAGGTGTGGATGGTGTCCAACCAGGTCAGTGAGGAAGAAATTACATCAAAGACGATAGCAAAATACAACACCATCCACACCTTTGATTGCCGTGATTGTCTCTCTGCCGAGGTGTGATAAAGGGCAGTTAGAAAGATTAACTGTAGTCGTCTGGCATTGTTCTCTGACTATATATGCTGTGCCCATATGTATTTCTTCACTTCACCTGACGAAGGAGCAGCGCTCCGAAAGCTTGTGATTTCAAATAAAGCTGTTGGACTATAACCTGGTGTTTTACCAATAGAGGCATTGTGGGGGGTGGATCATGACGATGTGCGATAGTGAGTCAGATTCCCGTGTTACATCTCTCCTCGTTTTCATTTCCATCCCAATGTCCCTTCACACCCGCACTGACTCCACAATCAGAGCTGCCCACCGCAATCCCCTTTCCCTTTAACCTTCCCTCCTCCGAGGCGCTGATCTAACTCCCTCTTAAAATGCTGTGTTTGAATCAACATCAATAGTCCCTTGTGATAAAGTGTTCGGCATTCTTCTGTGCGGGAGAAAAATATTCCTTCTAACCTCCTCCTCCTTTCTTGCGCAAGTTAATTCAATCCGCCCCCGCAGTATGTGGGAGAGCAGACGACATATTCTCAGTTTCCTTCATGACGGGTGGATCAGGCGTGTCACCAGAGGGCGGTAGTTTGCGAAAGTTGGACAATAGGTGCTGATTTGATTGTAAGAATTCGGAGTTCCCCTCTCTGATTCCGCGCCCCCCCCCCCTACTCCCCTGAAGGTGGTGTCTGGTGTTCAGGGGCCGGGGACCACAGACCCTCTGCTCCCCTCCTCCTGAATCAGGGTCCACAACCTGCGTAGTGACTAAAACTGTACCCCACAGCGAGGGAGCAAGAACGCAACGCTTCGTGCGACACAACATGGCGGGCAAACATCTCCAAGAACGCAACGCTTCGTGCGACACAACATGGCGGGCAAACATCTCCAAGAACGCAACGCTTCGTGCGACACAACATGGCGGGCAAACATCTCCAAGAACTTTCTCAGTGAAAACAGGAAGTACAAATATTTGGCAAGTGAAAGGACAAATAGATGGAAGGAACGGAAATGCTGGAAATAAAAAGCAGGCCCATCATCAACTGGACAGGGCAAGACAGCTTAACGTTTTGGGTGTGAAAAGAAAGAAAGACTTACATTTCTCTAGCGCCTTTCACGACCACAGGATGTCCCAAAGCGCTTTACAGCCAATGAAGCACTTTTTTTGAGTGTAGTCACTGTTGTGATGTAGGAAACGCAGCAGCCAATTTGCGCACAGCAAGCTCCCGCAAACAGCAATGTGATAATGACCAGATAATTTGTTTTAGTGATGTTGGTTGAGGGATAAATATTGGCCCCAGGACACCGGGGAGAACTCCCCTGCTCTTCTTCGAAATAGTGGCCGTGGGATCTTTTACATCCACCTGAGAGAGCAGACGGGGCCTCAGTTTAACGTCTCATCCGAAAGACGGCACCTCTGACAGTGCGGCGCTCCCTCAGTACTGCACTGGGAGTGTCAATGTAGATTTTGTGCTCGAGTCTCTGGAGTGGGGACTGTGAACCCACGACCGTCTGACTCAGAGGCGAGGGTGCTGCCCACCGAGCCAAGGACGTGAGGAAACTTTGTGGATTGGAAAGTGCTCGTAAGTTTGAGCCTCAAGCTCCGAAATGGCCAGCACTTTATGATTGCTGCAAACCTGGTGTGTACCATCCAGGACAGACCCATGTACAGATTCCATCCTCCAGCTGATCTTATCTCATTCTGTGCTTTCAGCTTGAAGATCTTGAATGGTCTTTCTAACGACTCAGTGCGAGCCATCCTAGATCACGTGGCAAGACACACTTCCTCTCTGTTAACGCTTCTGCCCCATAAACACAGCTTCTGGGCGGAAAAGGCTCTCCAGCTCCTGGTAAGTTTCTCTCTTCATTTCCTTTGTTGGAAACTCCCCCCTCCTGGCCCCAGGGAGACCTCCCCTGCTCTTCTTCGAAATAGTGCCATGGGATCATTTATGACCACCTGAGAGAGCAGACGGGGCCTCGGTTTAACATCTCATCCAAAAGACGGCACCTCCGACAGTGCGGCACTCCCTCAGTACTGCCCCTCCGACAGTGCGGCGCTCCCTCAGTACCGCCCCTCCGACAGTGCGGCGCTCCCTCAGTACCGCCCCTCCGACAGTGCGGCGCTCCCTCAGTACCGCCCCTCCGACAGTGCGGCGCTCCCTCAGTACCGCCCCTCCGACAGTGCGGCGCTCCCTCAGTACCGCCCCTCCGATAGTGCGTCATTCCCTCAGTACTGCCCCTCCGACAGTGCGTCATTCCCTCAGTACTGCCCCTCCGACAGTGCGGCGCTCCCTCAGTACCGCCCCTCCCTCAGTGCAGCGCTCCCTCAGTACTGTCCCTCCGACAGTGCGGCGCTCCCTCAGTACTGCCCCTCCCTCAGTGCAGCGCTCCCTCAGTACCGCCCCTCCCTCAGTGCAGCGCTCCCCCCTCAGTGCAGCGCTCCCTCAGTACTGACCCTCCGACAGTGCGGTGCTCCCTCAGTACCGCCCCTCCCTCAGTGCAACGCTCCCTCAGTACTGTCCCTCCGACAGTGCGGCGCTCCCTCAGTACCGCCCCTCCGACAGTGCGTCACTCCCTCAGTGCTGTGTACAAGGAGTGTCAGCCTAGATTATTATGTTCAAGTCCCTGGAGTGGGACTTGAACCCACAACGTTCTGACTCAGAGGCATGTGTGCTACCAACTGAGCCACAGCTGACAGTGCTGTAAGATATGTGGAAACAGCTCTGTTTTTTCGTACTGTGAACACCGAACCCGAGGGCATGGGTTCAAAGTTAACAAGCCCGAATCAAGACGAGAGATTGGAAGCAACTATATTTTCCACTGAGTGCTTGAGGCTCCCAGAAAAAAACCAATTAATATTTAGACTCCTAGCTCCTTCAGAAAAGAACCGGACAGATATTTGGTTGGGGATGGGATTGTCGGTTGCAGGGATGGGTATAAGAGACGATCAAATACTTCACAGGACTCAATGGTTCCTGTGCTGTTGGATGTTGTCTAGATAGGTCAGTGAACTAGGGTTTAAATACTGGAGTTGTGAAGATGGATGGATAATCTGGGGTTTTGCTGGATTTCGTTTCGGAATCAGGGACTATTTATACAGAACATTCCCTCAGGAAATTCAGCGTGTGGGTAGAGTCCATGATAGGGGAGAGTGTACGTGGGCTGTGGGAGGAGATTAAATGGGTGGGTAGAGTCCATGATAGGGGAGAGTGTACACGGGCTGTGGGAGGAGATTAAATGGGTGGGTAGAGTCCATGATAGGGGAGAGTGTACACGGGCTGTAGGAGGAGATTAAATGGGTGGGTAGAGTCCATGATAGGGAGAGTGTACATGGGCTGTGGGAGGAGATTCAATGGGTGGGTAGAGTCCATGATAGGGGAGAGTGTACATGGGCTGTGGGAGGAGATTAAATGGGTGGGTAGAGTCAGTGATAGGGGAGAGTGTACACGGGCTGTGGGAGGGGATTAAATGGGTGGGTAGAGTCCATGATAGGGGAGAGTGTACACGGGCTGTGGGAGGAGATTAAATGGGTGGGTAGAGTCCATGATAGGGGAGAGTGTACACGGGCTGTGGGAGGAGATTCAATGGGTGGGTAGAGTCCATGATAGGGGAGAGTGTACACGGGCTGTGGGAGGAGATTAAATGGGTGGGTAGAGTCCATGATAGGGGAGAGTGTACATGAGCTGTGGGAGGAGATTAAATGGGTGGGTAGAGTCTGTGATAGGGGAGAGTGTACATGGGCTGTGGGTACATGGGCTGTGGGAGGAGAGGGATTAACTCTCTCATATTCTTCTTCTATCAGTTGATGCGACTGGGTATTTGAACCTTTGATTAAACTGTCTGCTTGCTGATTGACAGGGGATTGGTCCGGTGGATGAGATCTCCGGAGAGGCTCTGGACACCCTGGGACCACTTGCTGCCTTTGTCGACGAAGCGATGGTTAAACAAATAAACCAACCAGATCTGCTGCTTCGGCTGGATGAGGTCAAGGGTTACTGCATCCCTGAGGAAAATAAGAACTCATTCGGGTGGATGTTGACCCAAGGTGATGTGCTGGGGTAAGTTTAAAAAAAAGTGGAATGGAAGTACGAATTTTTAAAAATCCATCACGATTCCTGCACCTTATCCGGTGAAGCTGTTGAGTGGGGCTTGTCCATGATTCTCTCTCGCTCGACTAGCCTCCAACACCTGATGCCCATAGAACTGTACTCCAGTGCAAGTCACTGTTCACGAGGGGTGGGGCGGGCGGGGGGGGGGGATAAATGGGAGCCCGGACCCCTGGAATTGAAAAGATTGTCGTCACTCGGCCCTTGATTTTTGAGTTAATTGATGAGGCTGATACAGCAACAAAAACAACTTGCGCTTATATAGCACCTTCACCATCCCAAGGAGCTTCACAGCACCCCGAGCCACATAAGGAGATGTTAGGACACTGACTAAAAGCTTAGTCAAAGAGGTAAGTTTTAAGGAGCGTCTTAAAGTAGGGGAGAGAGGCGGAGAGGTTTAGGGAGGGAATTCCAGAGCTTAGGGCCCAGTCAGCTGAAGGCACGGCCGCCAATGGTGGAGCGATGGAAATCGGGGATGTGCAAGAGGGCAGAATTGTAGGAGCGCAGAGATCTCGGGGGGGTTGTAGGGCTGGAGGAGGTTACAGAGATAGGGAGGGGCGAGGCCATGGAGGGATTTGCAAACATTTACTGAAATATGAATGATTCTATTTTGTCTGCAGGGATGCTTCAGGCTGGACTCTGCAGCAGATAGAATATG
This sequence comes from Squalus acanthias, assembly GCA_030390025.1. Taxonomy (NCBI): domain Eukaryota; kingdom Metazoa; phylum Chordata; class Chondrichthyes; order Squaliformes; family Squalidae; genus Squalus; species Squalus acanthias. The sequence goes on along the minus strand of CM059443.1, from coordinate 65,542,826 downwards.
TGGACAGACTTGTCTTCATCCTCTCACCCGAAGACATTCACAAACTACCAAAGGTAGAGATCTCTGAGACTGGGCCCGTGGGAAATTCGAGAAGGACAACAGTATTTTTGTTTTGAACCTTTCTTCAACTCATTCAGTAAACTTATCTAGCAACTCCAACCACCCCCTTAACCATTCATTCCCTCCACCACCGGCGCACCGTGGCTGCAGTGTGTACCATCTACAAGATGCACTGCAGCAACTCGCCAAGGCTTCTTCGGCAGCACTTCCCAAACCCGCGACCTCTTCCACCTAGAAGGACAAGGGCAGCAGGCGCATGGAAACACCACCACCTCCAAGTTCCCCTCCAAGTCACACACCATCCTGACTTGGAAATATATCGGCCGTTCCTTCGTCGTCGCTGGGTCAAAATCCTGGAACTCCCTCCCTAACAGCACTGTGGGAGCACATTCACCACACGGACTGCAGCGGTTCAAGAAGGCGGCTCACCACCACCTTCTCAAGGGCAATTAGGGATGGGCAATAAATGCCGGCCTTGCCAGCGCATGCCCAAATACTGAGAATGGCTATAACTCTGGCAATGCATCGATTTTAAAATTCTCATCCTTTTCAAAACTCTCCCTGGCCTCGCCCCTCCCTATCTTTGTAACCTTCTCTAGCTCCTCCAATCCTGGCCTCTTGAGCATCCCCGATTTTAATCGCTCCACCATTGGCGGCCGTGCCTTCAGCTGCCTGGGCCCTAAGCTCTGGAATTCCCTCCCTAAACCTCTCCGCCTCTCTCTCCTCCTTTAAGACGCTCCTTAAAACCGATCTCATTGACCAAGTCCTAATATCTCCTTATGTGGCTCGGTGTCAAATTTTGTTTGATAATCGCTCCTGTGAAGTGTCTTGGAATATTAAAGGCTCGATATAAATACAAGTTGTGGTTGTTGAGAATGAATTAAAAAGCCACAGTGGCCCGGTTGGTCACCGTGCGAGTTGTGGTTCCTAGCCTTACAGATCAGGAACGTTGTCCGATTGATGCCGTGTTCGATCCTCTTGGCCGGGGCAGCAGTTGGGGGGGCGGGGGCGGAGGGCCACAGTTTGACTCCGTGTCCCTGAAAAAGTTTCCAGTCCTGATTGCAATCCAACAACTCCTGCTGAAGTGCGCATGACTCTTCCCTCCGCTTGTACCTCCCGTCCCCTGCCTTAATTCCTCTTCTTCCCATTGTGTCAGCCATGGCTCAGTGGGCAGCACTCTCGCCTCTGAGTCAGAAGGTTGAGGGTTCAAATCCCACTCCAGAGGCTTGAGCACAAAAATCTAGGCTGACACTCCCAGTGCCATACTGAGGGAGCGCCGCACTGTTGGAGGGGGGGTACTGAGGGAGCGCCTGCACTGTCAGAGGGGCAGTACTGAGGGAGCGCCGCACTGTCGGAGGGGCAGTACTGAGGGAGCGCCGCACTGTCGGAGGGGCAGTACTGAGGGAGCGCTGCACTGACGGAGGGACAGTACTGAGGGAGTGCCGCACTGTCGGAGGGGCAGTACTGAGGGAGTGCTGCACTGTCGGAGGGGCAGTACTGAGGGAGTGCCGCACTGTCGGAGGGGCGGTACTGAGGGAGCGCCGCACTGTCGGAGGGGCAGTACTGAGGGAGTGCCGCACTGTCGGAGGGGCAGTACTGAGGGAGCGCAGCACTGTTGGAGGTGCTGTCTTTCGGATGAGACGTTAAACCGAGGCCCCGTCTGCTCTCTCAGGTGGACGTTAAAGATTCCACTTCGCACTATTTCGAAGAAGAGCAGGGAAGTTCTCCCCGGTGTCCTGGTCAATATTTATCCCTCAATCAACATCACTAAAACAGATTATCTGGTCATTATCACATTGTTGTTTGTGGGAGCTTGCTGTGCGCAAATTGTCTGCCGCGTTTCCTACATTACAACAGTGACTACACTTCAAAAAGTACTTCATTGGCTGTAAAGCGCTTTGGGACGTCCGGTGGTTGTGAAAGACGCTGTAGAAATGCAAGTCTTTCTTTAAACACCCTCTGCTCGAGGAGGGTTCCATAGCAACTGGTTGTGCTTGAAAAGGACTGGAATCTTGTGCAGGCGTCACTGATATTTTTCTCCCCCTTCCCCACAGGAAGTGCTGACCACAGAGGTGGTGGAGATGATTCTCCGCAGCGAGGGGCGGTGGGAGGTGAGTGATGTCGGCAGGTTGTGTCGAAGGCAGCAGAGCCGCAGGGCACAGACCACCCTGCTCAGCAAGAAGCAGAGCTTGGCGATGAAATCACTCAAGAGCATCGTGAAAGGACGAAGAGGTCAGCAAACACCTGGTACCCCCAGACCGGGAATTGGCACGCAGTCTGGGGTAGAGAAAGGGGGGGAAAAAACGGCCTGGCCATTTGGTCCGAATTGTTTCCAGTGATTCCTGCTGGAAGTTGCACAAGTGTGGGGTAAAAAACAGAACTTGGCGCTTTCCGATTCCCCCATGGTGGATAAGCCTGCCAGCAGTCACTGTCGGGGCTACTGGGAGAAGCTTGGAGACCGAGCTGCACCTTTGGATGGCAACTCAGCACAACACCTCAGACAGTACATCAGGACAGGAGGGAGAAACAGGAAGAAAGTTTGATAAAATAGTTTAAAGTTTTTTTTTTCCTTCTCGGGATGTGGGCGTCGCTGGCAAGACAGTGTTTATTGCCCATCCCTAATTGCCCCCTTGAGAAGGTGGTGGTGAGCTGCCTTCTTGAACCGCTGCAGTCCGTGTGGTGAAGGTGCTCCCACAGTGCTGTTAGGGAGGGAGTTCCAGGATATTGACCCAGCGATAATGAAGGAACGGACGATATATTTCCAAGTCAGGATGGTGTGTGACTTGGAGGGGAACTTGGAGGTGGTGGTGCTCCCATGCGCCTGCTGCCCTTGTCCTTCTAGATAGTAGAGGTCGTGAGTTTGGGAGGTGCTGTCGAAGAAGCCTTGTTAAATGAAGGAAAAACATACACATTATGATATTTTGTGTGCTTCAATTGCAGAGGGCACCCCGAACTGCATTGACATCAAAGCAACGTTTCCCGCGGCCTGGAGCAGCAGCCAACTCGCTGGGATGGCGGACAAGGAATTTGCCGACTGTTTAGAAATTCTCAGCAGTGACCAGGATCTGTCTGTGGAGCATCTGAAAATCCTGCTCACAAAGGCCAAGCACGTGAGTAAAAAAACGCCCGCATGTGCGAGCATGTTAGGTATCGAGTTATTGAAGGAGGGGAGAGAGTTTCAGAGTGCACGAGGGTTGAAGACTATGTCACCAAGTGGAGTGTGGGGCTGCGTGCAGTAAATGCGAGCTAAAAGCGCGGGGAATCTAATCAGGGCCGAAGATTGCAGAGCGAGGGTGGAATCAAGCAGTGGAGAGAATGGCTAGTGGAGCACTGCCAATCTTTCCAGCGCCCTGTCCCTGATTGCCCAGCGCCCCGTCACCCACCCTCCCAGAGCCCCGTCACCCACCCTCCCTCGGCCCCGTCACCCACCCTCCCAGAGCCCCGTCACCCACCCTCCCTCGGCCCCGTCACCCACCCTCCCAGGGCCCCGTCACCCACCCTCCCTCGGCCCCGTCACCCACCCTCCCAGAGCCCCGTCACCCACCCTCCCTCGGCCCCGTCACCCACCCTCCCAGGGCCCCGTCACCCACCCTCCCAGAGCCCCGTCACCCACCCTCCCTCGGCCCCGTCACCCACCCTCTCTCGGCCCCGTCACCCACCCTCCCTCGGCCCCGTCACCCACCCTCCCTCGGCCCCGTCACCCACCCTCCCTCGGTCCCGTCACCCACCCTCCCTCGGCCCCGTCACCCACCCTCCCTCGGTCCCGTCACCCACCCTCCCTCGGCCCCGTCACCCACCCTCCCTCGGCCCCGTCACCCACCCTCCCTCGGCCCCGTCACCCACCCTCCCTGGGCCCCGTCACCCACCCTCCCTCGGCCCCGTCACCACTCTCCCAGGGCCCCGTCACCCACTCTCCCAGGGCCCCGTCACCCACCCTCCCTGGGCCCCGTCACCCACCCTCCCAGAGTCCCCGTCACCCACCCTCCCAGAGTCCCTGTCACCCACCCTCCCAGAGTCCCCGTCACCCACCCTCCCAGAGTCCCCGTCACCCACCCTCCCAGAGTCCCCGTCACCCACCCTCCCTCGGCCCCGTCACCCACCCTCCCTCGGCCCCGTCACCCACCCTCCCTGGGCCCAGTCACCCACCCTCCCTGGGCCCCGTCACCCACTCTCCCTCGGCCCCGTCACCCACTCTCCCTCGGCCCCGTCACCCACCCTCCCTGGGCCCCGTCACCCACCCTCCCAGCGCCCCGTCACCCACCCTCCCTGGGCCCCGTCACCCACTCTCCCTGGGCCCCGTCACCCACCCTCCCTCGGCCCCGTCACCCACCCTCCCTCGGCCCCGTCACCCACCCTCCCAGGGCCATCCTCCCGCTGATTCCAGGGCCCCATCACCCACCCTCCCTCGGTCCCGTCACCCACCCTCCCTCGGCCCCGTCACCCACCCTCCCTCGGCCCCGTCACCCACCCTCCCAGAGCCCCGTCACCCACCCTCCCTCGGCCCCGTCACCCACCCTCCCTGGGCCCCGTCACCCACCCTCCCAGAGTCCCCGTCACCCACCCTCCCTCGGCCCCGTCACCCACCCTCCCAGAGCCCCGTCACCCACCCTCCCTCGGCCCCGTCACCCACCCTCCCAGGGCCCAGTCACCCACCCTCCCTGGGCCCAGTCACCCACCCTCCCAGAGTTCCCGTCACCCACCCTCCCAGCGCCCCGTCACCCACCCTCCCAGCGCCCAGTCACCCACCCTCCCAGAGTCCCAGTCACCCACCCTCCCAGAGTCCCAGTCACCCACCCTCCCAGAGTCCCAGTCACCCACCCTCCCAGAGCCCCGTCACCCACCCTCCCAGGGCCCCGTCACCCACCCTCCCAGGGCCCCGTCACCCACCCTCCCAGAGTCCCCGTCACCCACCCTCCCAGAGTCCCCGTCACCCACCCTCCCTCGGCCCCGTCACCCACCCTCCCAGGGCCCCGTCACCCGCCCTCCCAGGGCCCCGTCACCCACCCTCCCAGGGCCCCGTCACCCACCCTCCCAGGGCCCCGTCACCCACCCTCCCAGAGTCCCCGTCACCCACCCTCCCAGGGCCATCCTCCCGCTGATTCCAGGGCCCAAATAACGGGTCAGTAATCGGTCGGCGATCGATGGAACTTCCGAGCTGTGGCCGAGTGAGTGAGGTTTCACTGTGCGTGCAGTTTGTCCAATATCTTGAAACCCAAGCACAAATATTGACTTTTCCAAATGACAGGAAGTCCAATTTGATTCAATTAGCCTGCGATCACTGGTGATAAGCTGGCGACAGTGATGCTCTGGAATTCGGGGTATGTTCAGATAGGAGCTGCTGCACAGAAATTATTGCTTCCCCTTAAAGGGGAGGTCCTGTTTATGAGACAAATGTTCGGCTATTTCAGCCTCCGTATCGAGGTGTGTTAAAGGGGAGGAAAGGCTGTTTATTCAAAACGCTCCCCCATTTTATATCTAACGAGATATATTCCTAAGATACTGAGTGGTGCTCAGATCATTGCCGTCAACTGGGGCCCAATGGACCTACTGGGCAGCAAGAACCCAAAATAGTATCAGTGAAGCAGAGATCAGATAAAAGATAGGCAATGAACAAAGTTACAGTGAGGAAGGCCAGTGTTACCAGTCCGAGAGCAGCTCCATTGACTGCGGAGGGTGCGGGGGAAGGGGAAGCCTTGATTCTGGACCGGCAGGGCAGCTGCCTCTCCTCAGCGAGCCATGCTAGCGGCTGTGGATGCAGAACACAGTGGAAACTATGCTTCAGTTGTACAGAGCTCTGGTCAGACCCCAACTGGAGTAACTACGTCCAGTCTGGGCCCCGCACCTCGGGAAGGATATATTGGCCTTGGAGGGGGAGCAGCGTAGATTCACTAGAATGTTACCGGGGCTAAAAGGGTTACATTATGGGGACAGGTTGCACAGACTGGGCTTGTATTCCCTTGAATTTAGAAGATTAAGGGGTGATCTAATCGAGGTGTTTAAGATGATTAAAGGGTTTGATAGGGTGGATGGAGAAAAACTATTTCCTCTGGTGGGGGGAGTCCATAACAAGGGGGCATAATCTTAAAATTAGAGCCAGGCCGTTCAGAGGTGATGTCAGGAAGCACTTCTTCACACAAAGGGTAGTGGAAATCTGGAACTCTCCCCCCCAAAAATTACATAGGATTACCTAGGATACACAGCACAGAAACAGGCCATTCGGCCCAACCAGTCCATGCCGGCGTTTATGCTCCACTCGAGCCTCCTCCCGTCTTTCCTCATCTAACTCTATCAGCAGAACCCTCTACAATAACAACAACGACAACAACTTGTATTTATATAGCGCCTTTAATGTAGTAAAACATCCCAAGGTGCTGCACAGGAGTATTTTAAGACAAAAAATTTGACTATTCCCTTCTCCATCATATGCTTTTCCAGCTTCCCCTTAAATGCATCTATACTATTCGCTTCCACCACTCCCTGTGGTAGCGAGTTCCACATTCTCACCACTCTCTGGATAAAGAAGTTTCTCCTGAATTCCCTATTGGATTTCTTGGTGACTATCTTATATCGATGGCCTCTAGTTTTGCTCTTCCCCACAAGTGGAAACACTCTCTCTGTATTTACTCTATCAAAACCTTTTATAATTTTAAAGACCTCTATTAGGTCACCCCTCAGCCTTCTCTTTTCAAGAGAAAAGAGACCCAGCCTGTTCATCCTTTCCTGATAGGTGTACCCTTGCATTTCTGGTATCATCCTTGTAAATCTTTTTTTGCACCCTCTCCAGTGCCTCTATATCCTTTTTATAATATGGCGACCAGAACTGCACGCAGTACTCCAAGTGCAGTCTAACCAAGGTTCTATACAAGTTTAGCATAACTTCACTACTTTTCAATTCTATCCCTCTAGAAATAAGCCCTAGTGCTTGGTTTGCTTTTTTTATGGCCTTGTTAACCTGTGTCGCAACTTTTAGTGATTTGTGTATTTGTACTCCTAGATCCCTTTGTTCCTCTACCCCATTTAGATTCTTATTTTCCAAGTAATATGTGACCTCCCTATTCTTCCTACCAAAATGTAATACCTCACAGTTATCTGTGTTGAATTTCATTTGCCAATTATATGCCTATTCTGCAAGTCTTCTTGTAATTTGTTGCAGTCCTCCTCAGTATTGACTATCCCCCCAATTTGGTGTCGTCCGCAAATTTAGAAATTGTGTTTTTGATTCCAAAGTCTAAATCGTTAATATAAAATTGTGAACAGCAGTGGTCCCAGCACTGATCCTTGTGGAACACCACTTCCCACCTTCTGCCACTGTGAATAGCTACCCTTTACCCCTACTCTCTGCTTTCTGTCTTGAAGCCAGCTAGCTATCCATTCTGCTACTTGTCCCTGACTCCGCATTCCCTGACCTTATTCATTAGTCTATTACGTGGTATCTTAGCGAAGGCCTTTTGAAAATCTAGATAAATTCCATCTACTGCATTACCCTTGTCTACTCTCTCTGTTACCTCTTCAAAAAATTAAATTAGGTTGGTCAAGCAAGACTTTCCCTTTTGAAATCCATGGTGACTATATTTTATTATATTTTTCGTTTCTAGATGTTCTTCTATTTTCTCCTTTAGTAGGGATTCTATTATTTTTCCTACCACCGATGTTAAGCTGACTGGTCTATAATTCCCTGGACATGTTCTATCCCCCTTCTTAAATATAGGTATGACGTTAGTTATTCGCCAGTCCTCTGGCAGTACACCTTTTTCTAACGAATTACTAAATATGTGCAGTAATGCCTCTGCTATCTCTTCCCTAGATTCTTTTAAAATGCGCGGATATAATCCGTCCAGACCAGGGGTTTTATCCTCTTTGAGTTTGGTTAGTTTATTTAGTATATCTCCTCGTTTTATTTTAAATGCAGTTAACTCATTACTAATCTCATCATCCGATGTCATCTCCACCTGTTCTATCTCCCTGGTAAATAATAAAGCAAATTAATTATTTAATATCTCTGCCATCTCTCTATTGTTACCTGTGGTATTATCCTCTCCATCCCTTCATGACCCTATTCCCATCCCAACCTTCCTTTTTTTATTTATGTGCCTGTAAAATATTTTACTATTTTGTTTTATGTTCCTTGATAATTTAATTTCATAGTTTCTCTTTGCCTTCCTAATTGGTTTTTTTTGACTTCTCTCCTAATCCCTTCATATTCTCCCTTATCATGCTGTCCCCTGCTGTCCATGTACTTAATGTATGCCTCTTTCCTTACCTTCAATTGTTCCCTTATGGCTTTATTCATCCACGGTGTCTCATTAGTGTTTAACTTGTTCTTGTTTATTAGTGGAATACATTTTTTCTGGACTTTGTTGAACACCGTTTTAAATGTTTCCCATTGCTGTTCTACATCATTGTTTGCCAATATTGTTGTCCATTTTATTCTCCCAAGTTCTATTCTGAGCCCCTCAAAATCAGCTTTTGTCCAATCTATTACCCTGGTCTTCGTCATACTTATGTCCTTCTCAATTATTATCTTAAAGCATATTATATTATGGTCACTATTGCCTAGATGTTCCCCTACTTTTACTTCTCTTATCTGCTCTGGTTCATTCTCCATTATTAGATCCAATAGCGAATCCTCCCTTGTTGGGCTTTTTGCATATTGGGTTAGAAAGGAGTCCTGTACACATTGTAGGAACTCTATTCCCTTATCCCCTTTACCTCCCTCTTCTGTCCAATTAATATCTGGGTAGTTGAAATCCCCCAGCTGTTGAGGCTGGGGTATTAATGAATATGGATCCAATTCTGGTGGATAGAATTAAGATACAGATCAGCCCTGATCTAATGTATGGCGGAACAGGCTTAAGGGGCTAAATGGTCTACTCCTGTTCCTGTGTAACACACAGTTCTGGACCCAAGCCAGTTCCAGGATTTTGACCCAGCGACGATGAAGGAACGGCCGATATATTTCTAAGTCAGGATGGTGTGTGACTTGGAGGGGATCTTGGAGGGGGTGATGTTCCCATGCGCCTGCTGCCCTTGTCCTTCTAGGTGGTGGAGGTCGCAGATTTGGGAGGTGCTGCCGAAGAATTCTAACGCTAAACTACCTCCATTCTTTGTTCCCAGTTGTACGGCTCCGTAAAATCTATGAAACCGTGGCAGGTCCTGCGGCTGGGCCGAGCGGCCACCCAGCTCAGTGACCGAGATCTTCAGGACCGAGATCTCTCGCACCTGGGGATTCTTTCGTTTCTGGGGGAAATGGACGAATGGAATAGAAAACAGGTAACAGTTGGCCTTCTCTTCCCACCGACCCCCCCTCTCTAATTGTCCCCAGCTTTTTTCCTCTCCTTACTCAGACAGCTGTTTGGCCATGGAGGGCATCACTTCCAAGCCTGATCCTGTCTGCACCCTCAGACACCCGGGTTCGCTTTCCAGCTGGAAGTCCCTGGACTGCAATCAGAAGCAGAAACCTTAGCTAATCTATGTCGTCTTCTGCCCTGGCGCACTGAGGGTATTTTGCATCTGATCATTGCCCATGGCAAAATCTGCGGAGTCAGCAAAGATTGGGAATTGAACCCGAGATCTAACAGTCTCCCTGACTCAGCAACACACAGTGTACCCACTGAGTCATAGGAGGAGGAAACTGTGAGCACTGAGGTGATCCACGGGTAAAGTCTAACTATTACTGCACTGTCGGAGGTGCCGTCTTTCGGATGAGATGTTAAACCGAGGCCCCGTCTGCTCTCTCAGGTGGATGTAAAAGATCTCATGGCCACTATTTCGAAGAAGAGCAGGGGAGTTCTCCCCGGTGTCCTGGGCCAATATTTCTCCCTCAACCAACATCACCAAAAAAACCAGATGATCCGGTCATTATCACACTGCTGTTTGTGGGAGCTTGCTGTGCGCAAATTGGCTGCCGCATTTCCTACATTACAACAGTGACTACACTTCAAAAAGTACTTCATTGGCTGTAATGCGCTTTGGGACGTCCTGAGGTTGTGAAAGGAGCTTTATAAATTTATTTTTGGGGTTATTTTCTCCTTTTAAAGACCCAAGCTTTTAGGAGACTGGCCAGTGGGACTATATCCATCACCCTGGCTCAATGGGTAGCACTCTCCTCTTTGAGTCTGAAGGTTTTGGGTTGAAGCCTTAATCCAGGACTTGAGAACGTAACTTAGGCAGTTCTCTGAGGGAGTGCTGCAATGTCAGAGGTGCCGTCATTAGGATGAGATGTTAAACCGAGACCCTGTCTGTCTGTTCAAGTGGGTATTAAAGATCCCACTGTGCTGTTCAAGTAGGGCGTACTCCCAGTGTTCTGGCCAACGTTCCCCCCTCAAACCGACACCGCCAGTAATAGACTCATTGACCGTTCATCTCACCGTTGATTGTGGGACCTTGCTGTGTGCAAAATAGCTGCTGCAATCGCCTACATAACAGATGTTAAATTTCAAAGCTAATTAATAGTATTTGAAATGTTCAGAGACATTTCTGAAAGAGGCGATAAGCTGCTGTTTAGATACAAATGTTGGCCCAGGGCCCGGAGAAGGGATTGGATGGTATCCAGTCATTCACAGGATGTCTTCCAGTAATAGAAAGAAAGACAGACTTGCATTTCTATAGCGCCTTTCATGACCACCAGACGTCTCAAAGCGCTTTACAGCCAATGAAGTACTTTTTGAAGTGTAGTCACTGTTGTAATGTGGGAAACGCGGCAGCCAATTTGTGCACAGCAAGCTCCCACAAACAGCAATGTGATGATGACCAGATCATCTGTTTTTTAGTGATGTTGGTTGAGGGATAAATATTGGCCCAGGACACCGGGGAGAACTCCCCTGCTCTTCTTCAAAATAGTGCCCGTGGGATCTTTTACATCCACCTGAGAGGGCAGACGGGGCCTCGGTTTAACGTCTCATCCGAAAGACGGCACCTCTGACAGTGCAGCGCTCCCTCAGCACTGCACTGGGAGTGTCAGCCTAGCTTTTGTGCTCAAGTCTCTGGAGTGGGACTTGGACCCACAACCTTCTGACTCAGGTGCGAGTGCTGCTCACTGAGCCACGGCTGACACTTAATACTGTGTAGGCCGTGCAGCAACTGGAGCCTACTTCAGGTGAGGTTGTTGTTGAAGGGGATTTTACTGGCGTAGGAACGCTTGGTGGTGGTGACGGGATGATTCGAACCAGAAACTCTTTGGGTTTTAATAAAAAACCCCGAATGGACATCCACTGCGCCAAAACCCGACCTCCGCCCCTCTCTCCCCACCCCCTCGATGGGCAAAGCAAAATGTTCATTCTGTGAATTGCACTGTCTTGTGTCCTGTAGAGGAAGGCGGGGTTTGGCAGTGCCCTGCGATGGAGCAGACGGTCAGTGCCAGAGCTCGAGGCCACTACACTCACAGCCCTGGGGCATTTCATCTGCGGAATGTCAGCCACAGAAATCGAGAGGATCAAACCAGAGGAATTCAGGTCAGTAACCAGGAAGGGACACCCGCCACATCCGACTCTGTGGAACCGTCACAGAGGAAGGGACACCCGCCACATCCGACTCTGTGGAACCGTCACAGAGGAAGGGACACCCGCCACATCAGACTCTGTGGAACGGTCACAGAGGCTTGACGTTCTGATGCACCATTTCACCTTCAACGTTCTACATGGACCTAAGTCTTTATTTTGTTATTTTCTTCCCCCTTTCCCCCCGCCCCCCCACACACCCCAACAATGATCTCTCCTGAAGCTCGGCGAGTTCCAGCGTTCCTCCAGTTTCTCACCCAACTGCCCCCTCAGGTGTGTCTCGACAGTGAGAGCTTTTTTAATTCATTCATGGGATGTGGGCGTCGCTGGCAAAGCCAGCTTTTCGTGTCCATCCCTAATTGCCCTTGAGAAGGTGGCGGTGAGCCGCCCTCTTGAACCGCTGCAGTCCGTGAGGTGTTTTCCTAGCGGTTTGATACAACTGAGTGGCTTGCTGGGCCATTTCAGAGGGCAGTTAAGAGTCGACAGATTATCCACTTGTACATATGAACTTGATGGGCAGGTAAAGACCAGCTGGTCCATCAAGCCTGCCCCACACCTCATGATGGCTGGAGCATCGTGACTAGATAATTCCCACCCTTAACCCAGTGCCCATAGACTCTCAGTTCCTAATACAGCCCCAGACTACCAATGGCATTTGGAAGATCCCTGCTGCAGTAGGGGGCGCTGTTTCTGGGTTGAGGCTCAGGCACATTGTGGGATTCGAATGTTCTGTCCAACCCTGGGAGTGTTTCATGGGCAGTGTAGAGGGAGCTTTACTCTGTATCTAACCCCGTGCTGTACCTGCCCTGGGAGTGTTTGATGGGACAGTGTAGAGGGAGCTTTACTCTGTATCTAACCCGTGCTGTACCTGCCCTGGGAGTGTTTGATGGGACAGTGTAGAGGGAGCTTTACTCTGTATCTAACCCGTGCTGTACCTGCCCTGGGAGTGTTTGATGGGGACAGTGTAGAGGGAGCTTTACTCTATATCTAACCCCGTGCTGTACCTGCCCTGGGAGTGTTTGATGGGACAGTGTAGAGGGAGCTTTACTCTGTATCTAACCCGTGCTGTACCTGCCCTGGGAGTGTTTGATGGGACAGTGTAGAGGGAGCTTTACTCTGTATCTAACCCGTGCTGTACCTGCCCTGGGAGTGTTTGATGGGACAGTGTAGAGGGAGCTTTACTCTGTATCTAACCCGTGCTGTACCTGCCCTGGGAGTGTTTGATGGGACAGTGTAGAGGGAGCTTTACTCTGTATCTAACCCGTGCTGTACCTGCCCTGGGAGTGTTTGATGGGACAGTGTAGAGGGAGCTTTACTCTGTATCTAACCCGTGCTGTACCTGCCCTGGGAGTGTTTGATGGGACAGTGTAGAGGGAGCTTTACTCTGTATCTAACCCGTGCTGTACCTGCCCTGGGAGTGTTTGATGGGACAGTGTAGAGGGAGCTTTACTCTGTATCTAACCCATGCTGTACCTCCCCTGGGAGTGTTTGATGGGACAGTGCAGAGGGAGCTTTACTCTGTATCTAACCCGTGCTGTACCTGCCCTGGGAGTGTTTGATGGGGACAGTGTAGAGGGAGCTTTACTCTATATCTAACCCCGTGCTGTACCTGCCCTGGGAGTGTTTGATGGGACAGTGTAGAGGGAGCTTTACTCTGTATCTAACCCGTGCTGTACCTGCCCTGGGAGTGTTTGATGGGACAGTGCAGAGGGAGCTTTACTCTGTATCTAACCCGTGCTGTACCTGCCCTGGGAGTGTTTGATGCCGACACTGGGTGCCCAGAAAGTGAAGCTATTCCATTCTTCAATAAACTCACCTCAAAATTCAGCACAAAATAATTGTGAATAAAATCAGAGTTGGATGTCAACGAGGTTGTTGTTTAAGTTCAGTAGAAACAGACGAAGCTGGAACTGACTCGGTCACAGTGCGCTGTATAACAGACGCTGCTTTATTTCATTCCCAGTAAAGCGGTCGTGTTCCTTGGCGGCTTGAAGCTGAGATGTGCTGAAGCCCAGTTGGAGGCTCTGGCCAGGCTGACCACTCGCTCCCAGGCCTTCGGACCGGTCAGCAAGTGGGGGGCCGAAATCTTCACTGAAATTGGCTCCATTGCAGGTAAAAAGATTGGCGTCTCGTTCCCGTTGGGAGTGGAATCGTGGACCCAATGGCCAGCACATGGCATGTGGACCTGTAATGTTGACGTGTTCTAGTCTGCACCACCTCCTCACAAAATCATCGACACACCGTTATCGGAGCACAGACTGACTAGTACATACAAACACGTGTTAGAAATACTCCATGGGTTACTCTGTATCTAACCCGTGCTGTACCTGCCTTGGGAGTGTTTGATGGGACAGTGCAGAGGGAGCTTTACTCTGTATCTAACCCGTGCTGTACCTGCCCTGGGAGTGTTTGATGGGACAGTGTAGAGGGAGCTTTACTCTGTATCTAACCCGTGCTGTACCTGTCCTGGGAGTGTTTGATGGGACAGTGTAGAGGGAGCTTTACTCTGTATCTAACCCGTGCTGTACCTGCCCTGGGAGTGTTTGATGGGACAGTGTAGAGGGAGCTTTACTCTGTATCTAACCCGTGCTGTACCTGCCCTGGGAGTGTTTGATGGGACAGTGTAGAGGGAGCTTTACTCTGTATCTAACCCGTGCTGTACCTGTCCTGGGAGTGTTTGATGGGACAGTGTAGAGGGATAGAACCTGCCTGGGAGGCAGTTAGGAGAGAGTCGGAGGAGGGGTGCGAGTTGGTTGGTCTGTCTCCAGAGCCCTGCAAATTTTTCCTTTTCAATTATTTCTCCGATTCCCTTTTGAAAGTTACTGTTGAATCTGCTTCCACCGTCCTTTCAGGCAGCGCATTCCAGATCACAACAACTCGCTGCATTAAACAAATTTCTCCTCATCGCCCGCTCTAGGCTTTTTTGCCCATTACCTTAAATCTGTGTCCTCTGGTTACCGACCCTCCCACCAGTGGAAACAGTTTCTCCCTCTCTGCTCTATCAAAGCCCCTCGTGCTGAGTTTCTGAAGGACCCTGGTCAGTTCTGGTCCCTGGAAGCCTTCCAGGCCCTGGAGGTGATACAGATGGTGGAAGAGGGAGGTCTGAGGAGCACTGGGATAAAGCTACCGCTTGTCTGTCTCAGGAAGAGATGCCTCAGCGGGGACCTTTGTAGGTGTGCATGAGGTACTTAACGGGATGGAGAGCATAAACCCAAAACAACACTTTCAGATACCCCAGGGCAGTAGGGCAAAAATATGAGATGGACAATAGGACGTATTTCTTTACACAGGTTACTAGGAAGGGTGATTGAGGCCGGCTCACTCGAGAGTCTAGAACCAGGGGGTCACAGTCTCAGGATAAGGGGTCGGCCGTTTAGAACTGAGAGGAGGAGAAATTTCTTCACTCAGAGGGTGGTGAATCTTTGGAATTCTCTACCCCAGAGGGCTGTGGAGCCTCAGTCGTTGAGTATATTCAAGACAGAGATCGATAGATTTTTGGATATTATGGGAATCAAGGGATTTGGGGATAGTGCAGGAAAGTGGAGATGAGGTAGAAGATCAGCCATGGTCTTATTGAATGGGCTCAAAGGGCCAAATGGCCGACTCCTGCTCCTAATTCTTGTGTTCTTTAGCTGCAATGGGGACATGGTTGATAGATTGGAGGGATGAGACCAGAGGAGCCAAACAGCCTGTGACATAAGTCGGGTATTTCTGCCCAGAGTTCATGGGGTTGCTCTCTGTACTGAGCATCTAGCTTAAAAACAGGTTCTTTTGTAAAAAGGTAGCACAGTCACACTGGCTCCTCCGACTGCGTGATTGCAAACTGGCTTCTCATCTTCTGGCGATGCTTGAAGTAGGTTAGAAAGAAGCCAGGCAAAGCAGTTCTCTATTAATAATCTCTCTAAGTGCTGGAAACAATCACCGGCTAGCTAAACGATGACGCAATCTGATCAGGATGATCCCAGCACAGACAGAAGTTGTCAGATACATGGAGTGACCATCAGTGGGCCTTTCAGCGTGTGTTCTGGAGCTTGCTGTTTGGTGTTCAACTACGTTCTGCCAGTCTTGAAGATTGGCTCCTCAAAGGCGAGCTTCTATTTCCAAAGATTTGAAGACGGAAAGAAAGAAAGACTTGCATTCCTATAGCGCCTTTCACATCCACAGGACATCCCAAAGCGCTTCACAGCCCACGAGTTACTTTTGAAGTCACTGTTGTTATGCGGCAGCCAGTTTGCGCACAGCAAGCTCCCACGCGCAACAATGCAAAAGATGAGCAACTGACCTGGGGGATAAGGTGGGTTGTCCTCGGGCCAGCTCGTTGCCTGTGCGTTGGATGATGCTGTGCAGTGCCCCAGGTCGCTGCTCCTTGGACAGAGTCAGCTCATTGGCTTATTTTCCTCTGCAGCTGGGTTACCCGACATCGCGTTGTCGTCGCTGGTGGAGCAACAGATCGCAGGGCTCACGCCTGCGGCCATCTCTCTCATCGTGCCGGGCAAGTTCGCAGTAAGTCTTCAACTGGTAAACTCGTGTTCTCATTAGAAATAGCACTGGGTTCAAAAAAGACAAGAAGAAACATTGAAACAGAGGAGCAGGAGTCGGCCATTCGGCCCTTCGAGCCTGCTCCGCCATTCAATATGATCATGGCTGATCCTCTATCTCAATACCATATTCCCGCTCTCTCCCCATACCCCTTGATACCTTTTGTGTCTAGAAATCTATCCATCTCCTTCTTAAATATATTCAGTGACTTGGCCTCCACAGCCTTCTGTGGTAGAGAATTCCACAGGTTCACCACCCTCTGAGTGAAGAAATTTCTCCTCATCTCAGTCCTAAATGTCCTACCCCGTATCCTGAGACTGTGACCCCTCGTTCTAGACCCCCCCAGCCAGGGGAAACATCCTCCCTGCATCCAGTCTGTCTAGCCCTGTCAGAATTTTATCCGTATATAAGAGACTTGCATTTATACAGCGCCCTTCACAACCTCAGGCTTGCTTCACAGCCAATGAAGTACTTTTGAACTGTCATAACATAGGGAAATGTAACAGTCAAGTTGCGCACAGTAAGATCCCACAAACAGCAATGACCAGATCGGGAGAGCCGGCGTGGGAAATCCACCCCGACGGGTTCATTACCTGAACTGGAATAAATCCTGGGATTTATAAGTAGAGGCATAAAAGCTAAGAAGTTACGCTCAACCTTTATAGAACACTGGTGAGGCCCCAGCTGGAGCATTGTGGCCAATTCTGGGCACCACACTTTAGGAAGGATGTCAAGGCCTTGGAGAGGGTGCAGAGGAGATTTACTAGAATGGTTCCAGGGATGAGGGACTTCAATTATGTGGAGAGACTGGAGAAGCTGGGGTTGTTCTGCTTACAGCAGAGAAGGTTAAGGGGAGATTTAATGGAGGTGTTCAAAACTGTGAAGGGTTTTGTTAGAGTGGAGAGGGAGAAACTGTTTCCAGTGGCAGATGGGTCGGTAACCAGAGGACACAGATTTAAGGTAATTTGCAAAAGAACCAGAGGGGAGATGAGGAGAATTGTTTTTACGCAGCGAGTTGTTGTGATCTGGAACGCGCTGCCTGAAAGGGCGGTGGAAGCAGATTCAATAGCAGCTTTCAAAAGGGAATTGGATAAATACTTGAAAAGGAAAAATTTGCAGGGCTCTGGGGAAAGAGCAGGGGGGAGTGGGACTAATTGGAGAGCTCGTTCAAAGAGCCGGCACAGGCACGATGGACCAAATGGCCACTTTCAATGTGCTTTACAATTCTCTGATTCTAATTCTGAGCTGAAAATCGCCCCAATCACCCAGTACCCGCCCCCTTCTAGTCTGACCATGAATGCGTAAGAGATTTCTCAGGTGCTAGAGTGTAGTGAGTGAGGTTTGCTCCCTAATACTCTGCACTCGTCTCCTCCTCGGCAGGTTGTGTTCAGCATCCATCAGCTGTCCTCTTTCACCAGCGCCCAGGCCTCCGCTGTCACCACCGGGCAGTACGAGAGACTGAGCCCGGAGCAGAGGCGAGCTGTCAGCACTGCACAGTACGACGGGGAGGTTCACCAGGAGCAGAGAGGTACGTGCGGTACAACGATTCACCGGGGTCTGACCAGCTCGCGGGGGAATCCCGGCCAGTTTACATTTTAAAAATTAATTCTCAGGATGTGCATTTATTGCCCATCACTAGTTGCCCTTGAGAAGATGGTGGTGAACCGCCTTCCTGAACCGCTGCAGTCCGTGTGGTGAAGGTGCTCCCACTGTGCTGTTGGGGAGGGAGTTCCAGGATTTTGACCCAGCGACGATGAAGGAACAGCCGATATATTTCCAAGTCGGGATGGTGTGTGACTTGGAGGGGAACTCGGAGGTGGCGGTGTTCCCATGCGCCTGCTGCCCTTGTCCTTCTAGGCGGTAGAGGTCGCGGGTTTGGGAGGTGCTGTCGGAGGTTGCACGTTGATGAGTGGAATCCGAGAGTCAGGAGCCCTGTCACTCGAGCCTCACTACATTTAAAAACAGCTCTGGATCTGGTTTGAGGGTTGAGTTACCACCAATGTTCCCTCTAATTTTTTTTTTCGTGCGCCGTCCCTTTAACTGGCTGCGCGGACCATTCAAATTTTCGCGCATGCGCGGTTTCTTCCGTGTGAAAGCCGGTGAGCGGCCTGCGCGGGACCTCCAGACCGCTGCGCGGCCGTGCAGCTTAGCGGGAACGTTGGCTACCACTGGTCCATGTTTTGAGCCGGCTGTCCGGGGATCTCGAAACTCTGAGCTGTGCGGCTGATTTTATCAAAACAGAAATGAAGCCCTCTTTTCTGGCCGGAGTCTCCTCGTTACTGAGGTTTCCGCTGAATTAGCAGCAGCGGCAAAGCAAATATCAGAACTGAAGCTCTCGCCCCTCTCTGGTCTGACACGATTAGTCTCAGTGCTCCTGGGATCAGCCCGAGTTCCTGCTCCCGATCACTGTCCAGTGACGCCCGGTGAAAAGTTCACACGTGGATCAGATCAGGCTCAGGAGTGATGCCCTCCAGGCTTGACTATAAAGAAAGACTTGCATTTCTATAGCGCCCCTCACCACCACAGGATGTCCCAAAGCGCTTTACAGCCAATGAAATACTTTTTGAAGTGTAGTCACTATTGTAATGTAGGAAACGTGGCAGCCAATTTGCGCACAGCAAGCTCCCACAAACAGCAATGTGATAATGATCAGATCATCTGTGTTAATGATGATGGTTGAGGGATAAATATTGGCCCCAGGACACCGGGGAGAACTCCCCTGCTCTTATTCAAAATAGTGGCATGGGATCTTTTACAGATGGTGTCTCGGTTTATCGTCTCATCTGAAAGACGGCACCTCCGACAGTGCAGCACTCCC
The DNA here is from genome assembly GCA_030390025.1 of Squalus acanthias. Lineage (NCBI taxonomy): Eukaryota > Metazoa > Chordata > Chondrichthyes > Squaliformes > Squalidae > Squalus > Squalus acanthias. Next base: position 65,523,914 of record CM059443.1, on the reverse strand, counting down.
TCAGCACTGCACTGGCAGTGTCAGCCTGGATTATGTGCTCAAGTCTCTGGAGTGGGACTTGAACCCATGACCTCTGGACATGCTGCTGACCTTTACTGTCTAGACTTGCACCCAAGGAATGGTCACTTGGGTGAGGTAATAGGAACATCTTAATTAGGAGCAGGAGTAGGCCATTCGGCCCATCGAGCCTGCTCCGCCATTCAATAAGATCATGGCTGATCTTCTACACTTTCCCGCCCGATCTCTATATCCCTTGATTCCCCTAGAGTCCAAAAATCTATCGATCTCGGCCTTGAATATACTCAACGATTCAGCATCCACAGCCCTCTGGGGTAGAGAATTCCAAAGATTCACAACCCTCGGAGTGAAGAAATTTCTCCTCATCTCAGTCCTAAATGGCTGACCCCTTATTCTGAGACTGTGACCCCTGGTTCTAGACTCTCCAGCCAGGGGGAAACAACCTCTCCGCATCTAAGCCAGTACTGAGCCAGTATCTTCAGGAGAGGAGAGGAGAGGAAAATAGCTGAATTTGGAACTAAATATTCCCTCTCTTTAAATTTCCAGGCACTAACCCAGCGATGCTCTCAGCCTCAGTGAAACCCGCTGCCCTCTTCCTGTGTCTATCTATTACCTATAACCTTGGGGAGAGCTAGACCTGAAGCATGTCGAAATGGATTTACGCCAGTTTTTGGATTCCGATATTTTATTTGTTTTTAAAAGTAAATAAAAAATTGTGCTGAAAATTTTTTTGGTGGTCGGTTATATTTTAGAATAATCTGCAGCGAAGGAAATGCTTGAAAATTCAAGGGGACTGAAGGGGTCGGCACCCAAATCGTTATCCTGTATTTTCTCTGCCGATGCAGTCGGAATGCGCTGTGTTTTTCCAGAGTGATTCCTGTTTTTATTTCCAATTCCCAGCGTTTTGGTGATTTTCCTGGCTCTGAAATGATTGTTCCCGCTCACAGCTGGTGACCTGGTCGTCCGTGCAACACGCTCCCGGTGTTCGGGCGCG